>CAEGAE010074751.1:0-57479 GCA_903067095.1 Girardinus metallicus
TTCTACAGGATGCGTGTTTGTGCAGCTTAGGAAGTAATGGTGATTAGCTTCTGGACCAAAGTTACATATTAAGTGTTGGATTCAATGTCAGTTGTAGAGATTCTTCCTTGTAAATCTTAGCTTCAGAGGGAGAATGCTGATAAACTTGGCTTTTTTTTTTTTTTTCTTTTTTTTCTCAGCAGCTTGCATTTGTTGCTTATGAAATGCTGTGAATCTATGCCAACATTTTGCAATCTTTTCTACTGCGCAATCCTCTCTGAAGAGTACTTCCTTGTCCTGCTTTTTGGTTTGTAGGCTGTAACTGTAATTTTCCTGAAGTCCTACTTTGTGTAGCTCTTATGAATCACTATTTTTGCACTTGTTTTGTACACTCATTAAAGAGAAACCTGCTTTGCTGTAACAGTCTGAGTGCAGTTAATAGATTTTTTTTTTATGCCTCACACTGTACAATTTTACCTGCAGAAGAAAATTTATCTTATGCACTTGCAGTTGGAAGAATAAACCAGCAGATGGCACAAATAAACCGTGAGAAAGCAACTAGAAGGATTTCTGTTCGAGAAGCTTATACAATACGAAAGTATGTTGGTTAAGTACGGTCACATTAAAACGAGATGCTTTACGTATATTTCCAACTTGCTTCTTCAGGCTTTTTTGTACGAGTAATTCAATTTTACTTGTGATGTCGCAAGTGCTTAGGTCAATTCTAGGCCAAGGATGTGTCCTCTAATAACATGCTATTGGCTTTAGATTGCGAAAATAGTAAACGCTTGTGTATGGAGGTAGTGAACAGGTGGCAAAGAAGGCCAATCAAACCGAGCAGAGTTTTTTTTTTTTTTTTTTTTTTTTTTTTCTTCGTACGTTATCTTCATGTACTCTAACAAGTATTTTTCTGCAGAAGTAATTTGAAATTTTGGAGATTGTAAAAATACTGATTAAAATTTAGGCTATTACTGTAACTTTAATGAAAGAACCAACATCGTAAAGCAAAGTCAAACTTTTGAATTATGTCAAAATGTAAATTTATTTGATTAATTTGTAAAAGCCAGCATAAAACTTTAATGCAATACATTGAGTATAATTATTTAGCCTAGAACTAAATTTGGAGAGAAATGTGCATCTAAATTATATATATTTTTTTCCATCTAAAAAAAAAATCTAAATTTTACATCAGAAAGCTTAAAAATAACTCGTTAATGGCATGCAGAGTGATACATTTTAGGTGGTACTTATGGTTATGCGGACAGCTAATGAATCCTAAATTTCAATTTCCCTGAAAATGAAGCCATATAAGGCCATTTTAAAAGATAAAATTTATATAATATTGCTATGGCCTGTTCAGCATAAGGTTATCAGCCTCCATAAAGACAAGCAAATTCTGAAAAAGATGAATAAGAAAGAATCTCGGCTGCTTGAGATCCAGTGTAAACCTTCCACAGGGATTATATAGGGAGCTGTGTCGTGATATTTTTAGTTTTTACTAAATGCGAGCCAAAATTAGTCTGAATTTAAATGCTTGAAATGTATCTCTTTGTGTAAGGAATCCATTTCCAATAAGTTTCCAATTTTGAACTGAATTATTGAAATTAAAGAAGTTTTTGATAATATTCCAGTTTATTGAAAGACACAAACTATCAGTCGCGCAATCAAACAATACAAATGTATTGAATTCTATAAAAAATGAAACAAGTGCTTTAATACCTTTTGGTTTTCTCGTAATCTATATTTATTTCATGTAAACGCTCCAACTAAAATATTTGCCTTGTTATGAAATTTCCTACAGTATGTGAATGCAACAACAGGCTGGTTGGATGAGCCAATCAGAAGCTAGGAAACATCAGCTAAGGCTATGAGGAGAGAGGTAGAGGGGGAAAACCGACCAGCTTTATTCTCAGACCATACAGGTTCCTCTGGCGGAGAGTGGAGCAACACTGCCGAGGATCTCCACACATCCACCCACAGCTCACGTCTACAGCAGTGAAAGAAAGAAAACAAGGTAAAACTTTGAACAATGAAATCTAAATCTGTATTTGTTCTTTATTTTAGTGTCCCTCAAGGTTGTTTTTTTTTTAAGAAAATACATTAAACCAGATTTAAACCGAATCTACTTTATCCAGCACGTAGTTTAAACAAAATAATAAGAACAATATGTTTTTGTTTTTTGTTTTGTTTGTTTTTGCAAACTAATGAAACAAGTTGATTAAATCAGTTGAAACGATGCCTGACTTTTTTCCCCCCACCACACAGCTTTCCCTGTACATGTTTGTTGGGGCATTTCTTTTCTTGAGTATCATTTCTTTTTGTGCATCTTCTCCAAACATCCATCATCCCCTGTTTTGAGAGACACTATTACTGTCTGCCATTTGTACCGGTGTTATTTTGGCTGTGTAGTAGTGATATATTTTTTCCTCTGACAGCCCAGGTACAGAGAATGCATTGCAAGACGAATGAAAACCCAGTTTTGGATTAAGCATCATCCTGGCCTGGAACCCATTCTGTGGTGACTCTGGAACAACAGCGATCAATAATGAGAGCGGTCCTCGGCTGTCATAATAATCCATTTAAGAAATGACTGCCAGAGCCGCAGAGGAGAGGGAACAGTGGAGAGTAGACATCAGGGCTTTCAGCCTAATGAAATGCATAGAAAGAGATGGTTGCCAGCCTCTGGAGCTGCTAATTAGTGCAGCCCTTATAAGTAAGTAAAAGTGCAAGTCGTGATAATATATCTAATGGCCTTGGGAACCCAGTAGTTCAGACTAATCAAAGCTTTATGGTGAGTAAAAAGGTAAAAAATAATCAAAAAAATTCCTGGCAGTTTTATCAGACATTGACAGCAACTCTAAAATATCATTATTACCATAGCCTTAACATAATTGTGAAAGTTTAACAGCTAATTTATAACATATGTAGCAGTGGTTTAGTGTCATATTAGGAATCTAGACTTTGTGTACTCAAGCTATACACATAACGTTCTTTTTGGTTTATTTCATAAATTACATTTAACAACATGGTCCCTCCCAGGAAAACAGTGATGCAGGTTCCAAGATATAGATAGATGTTTTGAATCCAACAGAAAATGAAGGTATATTATATTCTTAATATACTTAAACTGCAGATTAAAGGACTTAAATTGCATACTTCGGTTAAAGGACTTAAATTGCATATTTCATCAAAGATTGTATTTGGTTGTTGAAGGTGCAAGGAATACTTTTTTTTAGCTTTTTAATGCATTTAATGAATAATAAAAAAATTATTAGTTTTTTTTAGCTTTCAGCCCTTAAAATTTATATAATATTGCTATTATATAAATTTTATATAATAGCAATATTATATAAATTTATTGCATTCTTCAAGTTTTTCTTCGTTAGAAGGAAAACTTGAAGTATAACTACTGTATCCCTATTAATTACCAAATTATATAATTGTGTTTAATTTAATATAAAGGCAAAGCTCATCCGACCTTGAAGCTGTAAGAGTATTTCCAGTGTAATACCTACATTTTTTTTTTTTTGCTGTAAAATAAACTGGTCGGTGTTTAGGATTCCTAAAAGTATAATTCATGTTGTGTCTGATCTTCACCTTGTTGGGAGACTCAAAGTTCTTAATGTTCGACTTCAGTTCAGCATTTATGAAATTGAAACTGCAGTGCTGTTATGACACATGAAGGTTGGAAACTTTATGTCAGTGGTCGAAACGTATGCGCAAAGTGCAAAGGTCACATCTTCACCTGTTCAGCAGTAAAATTTATAGATGCTTTTTCTGGTTTGTGATTTTATGTTTCATTTTACTTATGTCACAAGCTGAAATAAACTGGGTGCCAATAGCAACTAATTATAAGTTGTCTGACCTGCATGATTTCACTACTATGGTGTTAAAATGGTTCACATCAGATCAGCTTGAGCTCTTACAGGGTGGAGATGTGTAGCTGCTGAAGCCTCAGCAGGATTTGACTGTATAACAGGCAAACATCCACCCATCACCTCATTAGTACCAAAAGACCAAACAAACGCCGGCTGATCACATTAGATTCCACTTTAGTAAGTCCATTATCTGGTTGTTGCAAGATTCATGATGACACAAAGGAAAATATGTAAATCAATTTTTTTTTAGCTATCTCTCTTAATGCTTTGTGTGTACAATGCCATGGTAACAATGAGGTACTGTTACATTAAGATTTCAGATATCTAATTTTACCTGCCAGGGAAAACACCTGCACAGCACTGCTGAATAACGATGCAGCAGCTGGACTTTCAGTTGGGTTGTTTCGTTTACTAGGAATGTGTGAATGTATGTCTTGGTAAAGACAAATAGACCATAATTTTTAACTTTTAGCTTTTTAGCATTTCAATATTTTGTTGACTGTGACATTATAAAAGCAAACAGTTTTTTTCCGGAACTAAAATATGATATTTCCACCCTCTAGCAGGAGCGCACAGACACAACATTTTACGGGGGCTGCTTTAGCGACATGGTGCTTTATATGTTGGTTTTGGAATAATTATTGATATTAGATTAAATGTGTTATTTTTTTGTTTGCTCCCTAAGCACTGTAAATGTTGGTGTAGTATTCTCGGCTGTTTCATCCATGGTAATGATTTTGTCCCATTTAAATCCACTTGTATCTCAGCAGACTGCCATCCATTGCTCATGTTGGTTTGTGGCTTGGTGTAACACTGTTGGTTTAACATCATTTGCTGTTTGTTTATTGCTGCTGTTTGGTTTCCCACTGCCATGGCAGCTTGACCAGTATGACCAGTGTGTAACAGCAATACAAAAACCTCTAAAACATTTTCACATGTTTGTCTTTTTACAACCACAAAACTTGATGTGTTTTATCTGCATCTCATGGTCAGCATCACCAACACAATACAGCTCATATTTTTAAAGTGGAAAGAAGACAATCCATAGTTGCCTATGTAGTTTACAAATAAAATTGTTTTCTGTGATGAGTGGCAACATTTCTGCAACGTCGCATGAACGTCAGCAGATTAGGGAATTTGTATCAGCCTGCATCAGATGTGGCTTTTTCAGTGTTTCTGATTCTACATTTTATTTCACTTTTCTCTCTATTTTTGAGGATTTTATCCCAGACAGAAAAAAATTTTGAGCTATATTTCTGCAATTTTGCTATTAAAAATGTCCGGTAACTCGGACAGAAAAAAGACAGGTACACACATTTCTGTTAATGTAGTATAAAAATTTCTATCCACAAAGCCTCTTTGCATCTCTGTCTTTGTTTATCTCATTATTTATCTGTTTATCTTCTCGTCCATCCCTCTCCGCACCGCCCTCCCCCAGACAAGTCCATCTTGAGCAGTCATGTCGGCCAAAGCCATCTCAGAGCAGACGGGGAAGGAGTATCTCTACAAGTATATCTGCACATCGGCGCCAGTCCAGAACAGGTTCCGCTACGCCAACGTGACAACCGAAACGGACTTTCAGCGGCTGACGCAGGAACACCCATGGCTGCTCACAGAGGTGAGACAGCAGAGCTCGTTTTAACTAAAATACATGTAGACGATGTTCTTCTTTAGATGATTAAACGTCTGGAGCATAAATGTGGGAAAAGCTGGAGAACGATCTCTGCTTTATGGAGACAATTATTCAGGCTGACAGCAGAGTGGTCACTTGGTGCTTATTAGCTGAAATCACAGAGAAGACAGTGATGCTTCAGCTCTGTTAGTGGAACTGGAAAGCCCAAGAGACGGAGAGAAATCCCCACTTTACCTCCGTAGCTGAGTATGAATGATTTCTCCTCTTCTCCTTGGCCGATCCTCTCAGCAAAACTGTCACTAGCTCTTTATACAAGCTAATTTAATTACTTGGTTACTTATCTAGAGTAAAAAGGTAATTCTTCCTGTTCCTCCCTCACGACTGAAGGGTTTTATCAGGAAGGTAAAAGGATGCAGAGGGCAGATCCACAGAGATGCCAGCACTGCTAGAATTGATTAAGAAATCACATTAACTTTCACCGTCAACCGTCCCTTCCTCTGCTCAGTGCCAAGCACTCAGATAGTAATGACTCCACTGTCAGACGTCATTCTCTGTATCTAACTTAGAAGAGAAATTGGGTGGGCTAGATTGCTGGGGATATAGTCTAAGTTTGTATTTACATCATGTGCAGTTTAGGTTTAAATTTGTGCTTTGAAAGAAAATGTTTCTTGATAATTGAGTGATTTTTGTGAGCTCAGTGAATTAATACATTTCGGTGCTCTTATTCTATAACACACTTACAAAAATTGAGTCTTAGGACTTTTTTAGTTTAATAATTAACAAAACTTTTATTTCAGTTACTTACTTACTCTGATACCGCTAAATAAAATCAACAGCAACCAAAAGTTGCCTAATTAGCATGTCCACATGTGAGCAACTTGAACTAGTTGCTCTGTTCAGGCCTCTGAGGTTTGCTGGAGAACATTAGTAAACAAATAGCATCGTGAAGATAAAAAAACACAGCTGAAAGGTCACAAATTAAGTTTTGGAGATGTTTAGAGCAAGTTTGAGATGTAAGCAGAGCTGTGTAATATATCAATATCATCAGGGGAATCTACATTTTTGCTTTAATGCAATTGCAATGTAATGTTTGGATTCAAGTTATGGTAGGATATTATATTATATTATATTTCAATTGTTTTGTATTCCAACTGTCTACTTCTACTACATTTGACCGGCTAGATGGACTCTATCTGCTCTCAATGTCCACACCAGATGTATATGTTTAGTAACTTAGATACTAAAACTCATAGAATATGGAGGGAACATTGTAATGTTGGGAAAAAGAAGAAAAATAAAGTCAGATGAATTGAAAATGTTGGTTAATTAGGAGCTAGTATCACAATATCCAGAAATCAGTTGTTCTCCTGATGTTGTGACACAGTTACAATAAAACAATATCCCACATTCCAAACATCTCTGTGGAAATTGGACTACTTTACTGCTCTATTAGATCAGAGAATGATAAAAGAAATTTCTTGTTTGATTTTAAACGTGTTCACATGACAACTACGTTTGAATCCTTGGGTATTTTAAGATTGATTCTATTAAATTTGCCTCTACAGTGAGTTTTTATCTATCCTAAACACTAATAAAACTATTAATGTTTATGATGTAACACCACCAGTGCTGATGCTTGCTCCCTGCATTCATAGTGTTTTGTTTTCCTCCTGCAGAGGCTCGTTGTGAAGCCAGACCAGCTGATTAAGAGGAGAGGGAAGCTCGGTCTGGTTGGCGTCAATCTGGACCTGAACGGAGTCAAAGAGTGGCTCAAGCCACGCCTTCTGAAAGAGACGATGGTATGTCACGCACCCGTACTAATTACCTCCATTTGAACATACTCCTGAATTCTCGCCGATCAATTTTTCTACTATGCCTTTCTACTTCTTCTTTCCTTTGTCTACCATCCCTGTATTACACTAGCACATTTTCAAATGTAGTATCCATACTATCAATTAGATTCATATTTGAACAGATGTGTGTTTGTGCGCAGGTATTAAATCAGTCCAGTCAGCTGAGGCGAGCTCTGCCGCTGAAGCAGTAGTCAGTCCATCAATGTAGCTCTGAGATGCTGCTCTGCCTCATAAACCAAGACGGGTCTATTTAGGGAATAGGTTGTTTCACGGATAAATAAAGGAGAGTGTTTTTGTCCAGCCACCATTAGACTGTAAAGTCTCCTCACAGATCAGATGAAACTGTCAGTGGCAGTAAATAAGAATAAATGTTGTGTTGTGAAGAGCATGTTAGGTTATATCATGTTTATTATACATCCCTAGATTTCTACAATATTCTATATTTGTCCCAGCTGGGTTTTAATATTGAATTTTCAGTCTTTTTCATTAATGTTTGGCAAATTATGGCTCTTGCTTACAGTTGACATTTATTTATGATAATTTGCATTCTGTTTTTACTCTGAGGCACCTCATTTATCTGTCTGGGCTTAAGGTCCCATGTGAGGTTTTCAGTCTTGTATCCTTCTTTTGATCATCCTCTTCCTCTTTTCGCTGTATTATTTGAAATGGCATTTCTTTCACTCTTTTCTTTTCTCATTCAGTCCCTTATTAGGCTTTTTGCCTGTTGGCCTTTAACAGGAGCCATGACGGCTTCCCCAAATTAAATGTGCCTGTGGCTCTTCGTGACAAGTTTTCAGTTGTTTTTTTCTCTCTATAATGTCAATTTCCTTCAGTCAAGTGTTAGATTTTGGTTACTTTACTCCCGTCTGAAAACAAATAAAGGGATCAAGCATATATTATCTACAGTCTGTGAAAACACCTTAGTTATTTTATAATCACCGAGAATTTATGTCAGTGCATTAATTTTGTTCTGTTGCTGGTTTACAGGTGGGAAAAGCAAAAGGCATTCTCAAGAACTTCCTTATAGAGCCATTTGTTCCTCATAAGCAGGTAAGCCAGCCATCTTGGACCTGTGATTCTTTTTGACTGACCAAATCAGGAATCCTACACATTTTTCATGTCAAAATTCAACAAATTTCCCAGATGAAATTCTTACAATATTTCATACATCAGAATTTATATTCTTTATTTTGTTTTTTTATCTATTTGCTGTTATTGCCTGTCACTTTTCTGCTGTTCCACAAAAACGTCTTTGTTGTAAGACAACGAAGGGTATTTGTATCTTATTTACATTCTATTCTATCCTTCAGACAGAGGAGTTCTACGTGTGCATTTATGCTGCCCGAGAGGGAGACTACGTCCTCTTTCACCACGAGGGAGGGGTGGATGTCGGAGACGTGGACTCCAAGGCACAAAAGCTGCTAATTGGGGTGGATGAAAAGATCAGTGAAGATCAGGTGAAGAGAGAACTGCTGACTAAGGCTCCCAATGACAAGAAAGCGTAAGTATGAAAAAATACCAATAAATATAGCAATCTGGACTTAATAAATAATTCCATCACTGTACGCTAAAACTTATTGTGTGCAAGGGTGAAAAAAAAAAGTGGATGGACGACCAACACTCTCACATTAGGAGTAAATGCCAGGGAGGAGGAACAAATGGGTGTGTGGTTCCATTAAACAAATGACATTTTCCTCCTCGGCTCTGCCTTTCTTCGATCAGCCTCCACCCACAGCTTTTCTTTGTGTTCCAGCAACATTCAAAGCACGTTCATTTTTTTTTATAGAAAGGATAAAGTGGCACACCACCCCCTACCCCTGACCCCCGCCGATCCATCTCCTCAGCGGCGCTCTCGTGACAGCAGATTCTGGCCGGAATCACTGTCTTGGCTGACATTGAAGAAGCAACCCCTGAAAGCACTCTGCCGGCTCTATCTCGCCTCCCCTGCCCAAACACTCACTTCAGACTGAAAACAGGATTCCTGTTTTTCTGCCCTTCCCATCAGAGGCCGACGTGATTGAGACAGAGTCGCTCAGGGTTTTTGTTCCAGTTTTCACCCGGGGCCTTTTGTGGTTACAAATCTCTGAGCTGCCTGCTGAACTGACAGGCAGGAGAGGGCAGCAAAATGGCCCCCCACCCAACCCCCTAACTCCTCCTCCTCCATTTCCCTGTTTTAAGATGTGATGGTGGAGGAAAATCAAATGTGCCTGCATCTAATTTACAGGTGGACTGTTTCTCATTCTGCTGATCCTCGGCAAACCCTTAGTGATGTGTGCTACAGTGTGTCTCTTTGATTTACGAGGAGATTCTAACTATTAAACAGGGTGTATTGGAATTGCATATCCTGGAGATGTGACTCCATGCACATGCTCTGTTTTGTACATTAGATTTTTTACTTGTAGATGAGTCATGCCATATAGAAATAAAGAATGTACGTATGTGAACAGAGAATTTTAAGCCCTAATATGTATGAAGTTTCAAAGTTTAAATACAGACTCAGCCTTTAAAGCACATCACATTTTTGTGATTTTTTTTTGTATGTTAAATATTTATGAACCTGCACGCAAAAATAGCTTTTTGGGTGTGCAAATACTTTCTACGCCAGCCTTATAAATGCAAAACAAAAAATATGCAGTTAGGCACAAAATTTAATAGAGTGTAAAATCTTACACACTCTGTCCAGTTATAGCCGCTGAAGTTCTGCTTCATACGATGTTTTAATTTCTGGCATGTTTTCAAGGCCAGCTGAACGTCTTGTTTTTTGCTTCTACTTCTCTCTTTTGCAAGCAGTTTTTCTTTATAGAACATAGAGCCGATTAAAAATACTTGCACAATGATTTATGTTACAAATGAAGAATTAACGACATAGAAAATAGAAGTTAAATCTTTGCATTGAGTATTGAAATCCTGTACAAGGAGAAATCTGCTTTATCGTCGTCCTTTTGCAGGATTCTTGCCAGCTTCATCGTCGGACTCTTCAACCTGTATGAGGATCTCTTCTTCACATACCTGGAGATCAACCCTCTGGGTAGGTTTTCATTGATCCAATTCTGCAAAAACATGTAGATCTGGTTAACTCTGTTGGCCGCTTTTGTAGAGATGTGTTTTTTTTTTCATGGAAATGATGTACTCAAATTAAAAATACAATATATATATTTTCAGTTTGAGAACATCTTACTTCAGTAAAAATTCCAACTAATTTAAAGGCTTTCACTGATCCTTACCAGGGCTGCAATAAATGTGTCCATGTCTGCATGCTTGATCTGTGAAAGCTATCATAAATGCTTCCTTTGCTTTATTCCCACGCTGGTTCATCAATATGCTATTGCATTTTATAATTAGAAAGAGGACATCAGAGTGGAACTGCAGATGAAAACAGTATTTTTTATTAAAACGGAAGATTCTGCCAATTCTTAACATCCAGGAAAGAAAACATTAAATAATTCAGACGTATCCTGTTTGATGAAGGCAGCTTGTGTTTCTAATGAAGTAATTGGGCAACAGTACATGCCCTGTAGCAGCTGTTTGTGTTGATGTGGCTGCGCTGCTGCTTTGATAACCAGCCACTTCCACCTCATCTTCACTCCTTCCATGCCTCCTGCTGGGGCAACAGAAAGGTTCCTTCTGTTGACTCAGTCAGTCTCCACAGCTGTAATACTAAAATTAGAGATCTTAACATGGTGTTTCTTTCTTGTGTCAGTGGTGACAAAAGATGGAGTGTATGTGCTGGACATGGCGGCCAAGATTGACGCAACTGCTGATTACATTTGCAAATCCAAGTGGGGTGACGTGAAGTTCCCGCCCCCCTTCGGCAGGGAGGCCTACCCCGAGGTGAGGAGGGGCAACATCGGTAGAGGATGTCAAGCAGGAGGCATAACGAGGAAATCAGTAATGTGAACAGCGTTAGAGGACCCTGTCTCATCATTTCAAATTAGATTTACTCAAAATGTTGAGTAGGCCATCTGTCAGCAACCTTTAATAAAGTTATAGCTATTCTGATCAATTTATCTCTAATGAAAGCAATAAGCTACAGCTGAGGTGAAATTTTCCATTGCTTAGAACTCAGCTTTACTCCTGAATTTTGTTAATCAAAAAGAGGATGTTTATTTGTTTGTTTACAGTATGCTGATCATTTTTGCTTCCTTGCTATTTTGGTCATTTTTTTACCTGATTATTTTGTCCACAAAACTAAACTGTTTGCTACTTTGACCATTTGTCAATTTGTATCCCTTTGGGGATGTTTTGTACCTGCTTTGATGATTCAAAGTAATTTTCTTCAATCTGATTAATCTAATGTAATTACATTTGCTTATATATTTCCAGAAATTCATATCTACTGGGAGGAAGTTTCTCATAGATGTTTTGTTTTGGTCAAGGATCAAAGATTTATGTTTTTGTCTCCACCCTCACAACTTGTACCTATGCAGTTTTGGTGGTTTCATACCTGATATTTATTTTATTATGTTTTTCAATTCAGTTTTGCTAACAAAATAGTAAATATGCTTAAGGTACTGGGGTTTTTTTCTTTTATTTGGCTGATGCATTTTGAAGACACATCTGTCTGTGAAGCAGAAGGTCTGGACTAATTGGGCTTCTGTGAGGTGAGAGCAGAAACCAGGCACAGTGGGTGTCTTTGATTAGGAGCTAGCTTTTTTTTTTTTTTACCCAGAAGCACCAGCTGTGACCCAGACTGTCACAAACAACTGGAGATGTGCACCGCATCGACTGTCATCGGTGCTTGTGTCGGCCACAATCTAATTAGAGATACATCTAACTAGGTCCTTTAAGTAGGAATAACTTTATGTATTGATCATTTCTTTGTGTTTCAGGAAGCCTACATCGCTGATCTTGATGCAAAGAGTGGTGCCAGTCTCAAACTGACTCTGTTGAATCCTCGAGGCAGAATCTGGACCATGGTGGCTGGAGGAGGTGCCTCAGTCGTGTACAGGTACCTAAACAAAACATAATTTAAAATCCCTGAAAAGATAAGACTGCAGAATCTACATGCTTTTCATAAATCATTTAACGTTTCTCCTGGTTGGCTTTATTGTTCCAAAACTCTGTCCTCAGTGAATTACACATACACATCTAAAAGAATAAGGACAGCATGGCAGCTCATGGTTCAGCCACTCATTCAGCTGTCTGCTAAATGAGATTTCTAAATGTTGCTGTTATAGTAAGACTCATGAGGAATCTGTGGTTTTCCGTCTGCTGAGGAGGATCTAAAGCGTAACATGCTGACATATCAGCCGCAACTAATTACTCCCTTAGTGCACTGCCTTATGTGTTTACGGTGCAATGTGGGATCCAAACCGATGGAAACTGTTTCAATGCACATATTATTTTCTTTAAATTGAGCTAAGAAAAGTCGCTTTTGTTTTTGTGATTAAAAAAAAACTCCCAGTGATACAATTTGTGACCTGGGTGGAGTCGACGAGCTGGCCAATTATGGCGAGTATTCAGGAGCGCCAAGCGAACAGCAGACCTACGACTATGCAAAGACCATCCTGTCTCTGATGACGAGAGAGAAGCATCCTGATGGTAGGGGAATGTCAGGTTTTTCTATAATAAATGAATTGTAACATTCCTCTTTATTGTGATCTAAATATATTTATTAAATTTCAGGAAAGGTTTTGATTATCGGTGGAAGCATTGCAAACTTCACAAATGTAGCAGCAACATTTAAGGTACAGTATTGCTGAGCCCCAGGCTATAATGAGTTGTTCTCCTTCTTTCCATTTCTGAAGAGTGGTTAACACAAATAGGTCCAATATGCACCCAAAGAAACAAGAAGTCATGGCATTATTAATTAATTAATAATTAAGTAACTGTGGTCAACTTAATATAGCCACTTTATTTGCATTTATTTTTGGAAGTGATCCAATAAATGTACCACATGAATAAATGTACACAAATTAAATACTAATACTAAAATTCAGTGGTAAGAAGATAATTTTGTCTAAAGATTTTTTTAAACCTGTCAACCATAAAATTTAACTCAGTAATTGTAGTTCAATCAAATTTATTAAAAAAATAATTTTATATTAAAGTCTTATTTCCTTCAATATTTAGTTACCTTTAGTCTAAAAATCTAGCATCATCGTGAGGCACAACTGAAAATAATGCAGAATGTGTCACTTAGTGTCTGACATTATACCTGCACAGCGAGTCAACTTGAGTCTAATTATTTTGAGTTGAGTGATAATAGCTGTGTAATAAATTAACGATGTGTTGTCACACATAACTATAAGATAATCAAATTATTAAACACTGTAGCATTGTGAACATAAACAATGTTTTTGTTTATAAAGTGTTTTTATGTTAATTCTTATATCATTAATATATAATAGCTATTGCATATTTCTTCAGCTTTTTAATAATTTTAATTTTAATTATCGACTCATTCCAGTATTTATTTGGCAGTTTATTTATTTGTTTATCTATTTACTCCTTGTATTTTGGTAATTTTGCACCTCCATAGATTTGTTGTGCCTTCAATATTTAGAAACATTTTCTTTTGTTTGTAAATTTTTATTACATGTCTGCCTCAAATTAGTCACCGCAAGTATTTGTCTTATTCAGGGAATTGTTCGAGCTATTAGAGACTATCAGGGGCCACTTAAGGAGTATGAAGTCACTATATTTGTCCGCCGCGGTGGCCCCAACTATCAAGAGGGCCTCAGAGTGATGGGAGAAGTTGGTATGTTCTTTTTTTCTGCTGTTTAAATTTTTTTTTTTACAAAAACTTTCTGCAAACACCAGCTGATTGTCTTTTGATGCTAATTCCCACACAGGAAAAACCACTGGAATCCCAATTCATGTCTTTGGCACAGAAACGCATATGACTGCCATTGTGGGCATGGCTCTGGGTCACCGGCCAATTCCCAATCAGCCTCCCGTTGCTGCCCACACTGCCAACTTTCTCCTCAACTCTAGCAGCAGCACATCGGTACGACATGCACTCAGCCATGTTGACCCACAGTGTGCAGTGTTTAAATAATCAGCTCTTTCAATTGTGATATATAGTTTGGTGAAAGGAGGACTGGCACAGCAGCCTCTGTTTTAGCTCCTGCTGTCTTGTCCTTTTAGTGAATCAGATTATCTGAAGCCCAGTAGCTCTATTGTGTAAGTATAGTGCAGAGGATTGTGCACCGCTCTTACTCAGTTGTAAGTCTAGTCAGCAGAGCCCTGAGGCTTCCATTAAAAATGTGCACAGTGAAGGATTTCAGCCAAGTGAGTGTGCAAGTGCCTACTTGCACACTCACTTTTAAGCTCAGTGAGCTTAAAATTTATCAGCCAATCAGGATCTCCCTGGTACAGAAACATCATCATCATCAGAAATATTAATAACTTCTTTCTATCCAAAATGAGAAGGGGTGGGGGTGAGAAAGGTGTGTGTATATACAGTGCTTATTTTGCCTTAAATATACATTGAAAAGAATCATAAAATATGCACTTGAAAGAGTAAAAATATTTTAAAAAGTTATTTCTACGGATGATTTAGCCCTAAACTATATTTTTAGTTTAGGCTGAACTCAAAGGTGGTTGCTCTGAAATTTGCAAGTCATCCTTTGGAAAGCCGATGGCAGACATGAAGAATAGCAGAACATGGAATGGATGTTCAGTGCAGGTGGTGTTTTATCGAATAACCTGAAGGCCTGATGTATCTCTGCTCCATTATTACGTTTGCAGTGAATAAAGGACAAGAGCTTCCACTCCCCATTTTGTTGTTTGCAGACTCCAACATCCAGAAGAAAAGACCCTTCAGAAAACAAAGCTAAAGTTGAGGGCTCACCAGCTAAGAAGGTGAAAACTGGAGCTTCTGTTAGTGAGTATACTTGCACCCCATTGCACAGTAAATACATTGGCATCCTAATTTTTTCAGCTATAACATCTCATCACAAAGTACCACCACTCTGAAGCTAAAGTGTTGGGGCTCCCTCTTGTGACAGGAAGAGCAAACTACAATACAAACATTGAAACAATAATGCTTATACCGACAGTGTCACACAAGGAAAATGTATCTTAAAAAAACAATTTTCTTATAAAATGTATTTACAACATTTTAAATGGCCAGTTTCTATCTCTGAGTGATTTCTTTCCTTTTAGCTAAGGCCTCTACCCTCTTCACCAAACACACCAAAGCTCTGGTGTGGGGTATGCAGACTAGAGCAGTGCAGGGCATGCTGGACTTTGACTATGTTTGCTCCAGAGAAGAGCCATCTGTTTCTGCCCTGATCTACCCTTTCACGTAAGGATACTCCTTCTTGCACATTTAATTCTTGAAGAAGAACCTTCTGTAGCATGAATATTTTTGTTCTTGGACGCCCTCCAGTGGCGACCACAAACAGAAATTTTATTGGGGCCATAAAGAGATCCTCATCCCAGTGTATAAAAACATGAGCGATGCCATGAGGAAGCACCCTGATGTGGATGTGCTCATCAGTTTCGCTTCTTTGCGCTCAGCATTTGAAAGCACCATGGAGACCATGCAGTACCCTCAGGTAAACACTTCTCCAGCAGCAGGATAAGAGAGTTGTCTCATTTAAAGCGGTTGAGCAAAGCTCTTCTCTCTAATTCTCAGATTCGAACCATTGCCATTATTGCTGAGGGAATCCCTGAAGCACACACAAGGAAGATCATTAAAGCTGCAGATGAGAAGGGTGTCACCCTCATTGGCCCTGCTACAGTTAGTCTTTTACTCTTGGATAACTTAGAACATATCAGTGAAAGAAAACTACAGGGTGTCTTTCTTTTTCAGGTTGGAGGGATAAAGCCTGGCTGCTTCAAGATTGGTAACACTGGAGGCATGCTGGACAATATCCTTGCCTCCAAGCTGTACCGTCCAGGCAGCGTGGCCTATGTGTCCCGCTCAGGCGGCATGTCCAATGAACTCAACAACATCATCTCTCGTACTACTGATGGTGTTTTTGAGGGTGTGGCCATCGGAGGGGACAGGTGTGTAAATTTTGATGTACTGTCACCAGCCACTTTATTGGATTGGACCTTTCTTTGCCTTTGTGCCTTAATTCTTGGTGGCAGAAATTAAACATTACAGAATAGTCACTGTCAAATTCAAGAAACCACTTTGGGGTGATTTGAGTTTTGTCACATGGTGCATTGTTCTGTTGGAAGTGGCCACCACAGGTACACTGTCAATACACTGATAGGCTGTGGTGTTTAAAATACGTTCCGTTCATACTAAAAGGCCCAAAGTGTCCCAAGAAAATATCAATGACACTACAACTTGCCCTAACCATTAAATGTTGCAGTTGTAATTGAGAGTCATCAGATCAGGCAAAAGTTTCTCATCTGTTATTGTCTGATTTTAGTGAGCCTGTACTTCCCTTTCTTAGCTGAAAGGTAAGGAACCCAGTGTGGTTCTCTGCTGCTGTAGTCCATCTGCATCGAATCTTGACATATTCTGCATTCAGAGTCAGTTTTCTGCATGCATCAGTCATAAGAAGTGGTTACTTAAGCTACTGCTGCTTCCAACAAGAGATTTTTCCCAACGTCAGTGCTGCTCTTTTGATGTTGTGTCATTTTCTGGTCCACTTTTTTTGTAAAACTGACAGATAGTTGTGTAATAAAATCCCAGTAGATTAAACATTTTCTGAAATACTCTTGCACTAACAACTAGAGCATATTTAAGGTTACTTAAATCACGTTTCCTCCCCATTCTGCTATTTGGTTTGAACTTCAACAATCTGTCTTCACCACATTTAGATGTTGCTGCCATATAATTGGATGATTTGATAACTGTGTTACCAATCAGTGGCCAGTCATTATATATGAAACATTTAAACACGTTTGTTTAAGCTTTTGCTGGACTTTCCCACAGATATCCAGGCTCCGTGTTTACTGATCATGTTCTGCGCTACCAAGACATTCCGGGAGTGAAA
This sequence comes from Girardinus metallicus, assembly GCA_903067095.1. Taxonomy (NCBI): domain Eukaryota; kingdom Metazoa; phylum Chordata; class Actinopteri; order Cyprinodontiformes; family Poeciliidae; genus Girardinus; species Girardinus metallicus. The sequence goes on from CAEGAE010074751.1 coordinate 17,246, forward strand.
ATGATTGTCGTACTTGGAGAGGTGAGAAATAGCTTCCCTCTTTGCTGGGAACTGAGCAAAAGGTGTACTAGCAGCCAGTTGACAAGCTGTGTGCAGCAAGGGGTGGGGAGAGGTAATACTTTGTTGCTTCATGCTGCATAAAGTCAAAGAAATCTGGCTTTTTAAAATCAGTTTTAAATGTGTAGCTCTTTTAACCCTTGGTATGCCTTAATACTTGTAACCAACCCAGACCTAGTTTTGTATCTAACATCCAACATATTTTCTTTTAGATTGGCGGGACAGAAGAGTACAAGATTGGCCAGGCTATTAAACAGGGCAGAATTACCAAGCCAGTAGTGAGCTGGTGCATTGGTACCTGTGCCACCATGTTCTCCTCAGAGGTAAGAGGTTGACTTCAGGGTCCAATTCATTTCAGTCAAATAAAAAAAAAATTAAAGGTGTCTTTAACTTTGTTTTCTGGCACTTTTTTATACATCAGGTACAGTTTGGCCATGCAGGAGCCTGTGCCAACCAGGCCTCTGAAACAGCTGTAGCCAAGAACAAGGCTCTGAAAGAGGCTGGAGCGTACGTTCCCAAGAGCTTTGATGAGCTGGGAGAGATCATCAAGTGAGTGCACAGCTATGCTTGTTCCAGTGGTTTATCAGGACATACAGCACATCCAGAAAATATTCGCAGTGCTTCACTTTCCCCATATTTTTATGTCACAGCCCTATTAGTTTTAAGGGGAACATGCCTTTATTCTGTTACAAAATGTACCAAAGCAAAATGTAGAAAAACTGAAACACCCTGTTTACTTTCCAGATGTGCTCCTATTATATACTAAGAAACTAGTATGTTCTTTATTTGACTGTTTTTATGTTATTCTTTATGCAGATCTGTGTATGATGACTTTGTTTCCAAAGGAGTAATCCAGCCAGCTGAAGAGGTGCCTCCTCCCACTGTACCAATGGATTACTCCTGGGCACGAGTGAGTAAGGCAGCAAGAACTATATTTTCCATTTTTTTTGGAAACACAGTAAATTAGTGGATGACTAATAGTACTACCTGTGTTTTTCTGGTTGTTGTGCAGGAGCTGGGCCTAATACGTAAACCAGCTTCCTTTATGACCAGTATTTGTGACGAGAGAGGCCAGGAGCTCCTCTATGCTGGCATGCCCATCACTGAGGTCTTCAAGTCTGAAATTGGCCTAGGAGGAACTCTGGGGCTTCTTTGGTTCCAGCGGAGGTCAGACCTATCCGCCGGTGCTTAGAAAAACGCCCGCCTGAGTGATTACTGGCCTACATACAGATTTATTTTTATAATTTCACCTCTTCATGTGCAGGCTCCCGAAGTACGCCTGCCAGTTTATTGAGATGTGCCTGATGGTAACTGCAGATCATGGCCCTGCTGTTTCGGGTGCACACAACACTATTGTCTGTGCCCGGGCTGGCAAAGACTTAATCTCCAGCCTCACTTCTGGCCTCCTCACCATTGTGAGACATTTTGATGTTTTTTTTTTTTTCTTTTAGTATTACATATCTGCCCAGATCCACCAAAAGGCACAAGAAAACCTTGACTTTCCTTTGGTGATTCTTCAGGGAGACAGATTTGGAGGAGCTCTGGATGCTGCTGCAAAGCAGTTCAGCCATGCATTTGATAGCGGCATGTTGCCTATGGAGTTTGTCAACAAGATGAAGAAGGATGGAAAGCTGATCATGGGCATCGGACACAGAGTTAAGTCGGTGAGTAGGATTTATGGATCAAAGGTAGATAAAGTTAGAGTTCTAAAATAAGACGACCTTTTCTGATAATTTTCCAGTTTTCAACTGAATAGTTTTTTCTCTGCTTCTTCAGATAAACAATCCTGACATGAGAGTCCAGATCTTAAAGGATTTTGTGAAGCAGAACTTTCCTTCCTCACAACTTCTGGACTATGCTCTAGAAGTAGAGAAGATCACCACCTCTAAAGTAAGGATTTAAAGTGTTTGCTTTCCTGTATTAGAAACACTCATCTTTTTCACTACATGAGCTCTTGCTGTCCCTGTGTTATCCAGAAGCCCAACCTGATCTTGAATGTGGACGGCTTCATTGGTGTGGCTTTTGTGGACTTGCTCAGAACCTGTGGAGGATTTACAAGGTCAGAAAAAAATACATAATATTGCATATTACATTACATATTACATAATAGAAAGTAACCATTTTCCTGACATATCCTACAGAGATGAGGCAGATGAGTTTGTTGAAATCGGTGCCCTTAATGGCATCTTTGTCCTTGGACGCAGCATGGGATTTATTGGTGAGTTGCTTCTGTTGTTTTGGTCAGATCTGCACAACAGCAAACATTTCTGCCAAAAGGCCCCCTTCACATCAAACAAACCCTTTACAATAATGTTAAAAAAATCACACAAGACCATGCATCCAAGGCCTTTTGTGGTCTTGGAGAGGTGTTTCTGGGGTGCAAAACAAACTGTGCTCTACCTTTTTTGTAAAGCAGCGTAAGATTCTCCTGATTATTTGAGCATGCAAACCTATACGGGAATCCCGGTGGTTCATTTTTGTGGTGGGGACATATCTGAGTCTAAAATGTGCTGTGACAAAGCCTGGTAAGAGCAGCGGTAGCTTATCGTTGAGGTGTGGTTCACTAGCAAGTATAGTGTATCAGAAAATCTGGGTTGGCTACATGGGCCTCATTCCAAGCCTGCGTAATGCTCCAACAAGTAGTTGAAATGAACAATGCACATTAAAAACCCCCACCACGTTTAGGTTATTTGCATTCAGAGATCAAGTCAAAGTTTTAAGGCTGCAGTTCTAATGAAAAATGTGCCTGGTACAAGTGGTAGAAGCATTATGGAGACTTAAGTAGCAGAAAACAAGCTACTCCACTGTTTTCATGTTTCCTACAGGTCATTACTTGGACCAGAAGAGGCTGAAGCAGGGTCTGTATCGCCACCCATGGGATGATATCTCCTATGTGCTGCCGGAGCACATGTCTGTGTAATCAAAGAGACAAAACCACATATCATCCATTAGTTCCACACTGTGATCTGCCACTTCAGAAACTAGTGGCAGTAAACTAAAGGTACATGTAACAAATATTATAGCTGTAAATGTGAGACACTGAGAAGATGCTTCAGGGTATATTTCTAGTTGTAAAAGCCAGTCATTGCAGCAGTTTTGTGAGTACTACTAAAACCTGCCTAAATGTGATGCTTGAAGGTCTGTCAATGTGTTGAAGAGATGCAATAGGTTCAGATATACATGTGAATATTTAGCCGCTGACCACAACTATCAGTCACGATGACTGAAGTGCTGTAATTTATCCAAAGATATAACATTAACATGCTTACAAAGTCTGGATGTCCTATTCTTGTGTAACGCCTACTCTCGTTATTGTGCCATTTGGAAATGACAAAGTTCAGTGCAATAATACAGATCAAATCTGAAGTTCTTCATGTCTGTATCGATGTAATGTTCCTAAAGCAGTAAAAACTAAACTGGTTGCTTTTGTGTGCCAAACTGAAATGTTACATGTTTATTATTTGAGGCTTCATGTCTCATTTTACCGCTTAAATGCTGGTTTTAAATATCATTTCACATTCTTCATCTGTAACTGTCATACACAGTATCTTAAATGATTAAATCATGCTTGTTCGATTCTTAAGTATGAGTCAGAATGTTTCAACTACCTTGTGCTTTTGTGTCTATTTTTTACCTTCTCAGTGTGGACTAACTGTGCTTATTGTGCTTACATGCTGTGTGTTCACAATTGCACTTGTGAGATAAAAGAAATAAAATTAATATGATGTAATCATACTTTGTGATTTCCATAATCTCTTGCCTCCAATATCAGAATGTTCATAGAGTCTGAAATGAGAAAACTTTCTTCCTGGTTTTGTCTTTAGAAACCAGAACCATCCATCCATCCATTTTCTGTTAACCCCTTGTCCCTTATTGGGGTCGGGAGGGCTGCTGGTGCCTATCTCCAGCAAGCGTGAAACCAGAACCAAATACCATTATTTTATCAGTCCTTATGTAGTCCTGGTAAAAGAAGAAGAAATGTACAGTCTACGTTAACTTCAGGTTTGCTTGGCCCACAGATCCCACCATGTCATTATTTATCAAATATATAGCTACAGCACAAAAACATTTTGAAAATGAAATACACCCTTCAAATCCTAGATATATAAGATAAATACTTAAAGCCTGAATTTTAAAGGGCATGTGCCTTCCTTTTACCATAAGTGTGAGTTAGATATAAAAATATGTATTCTACACAAAAAGTAATGCACAGCAGTTGCACCATTAAGAGTGTGGGCAGCATTAATATACTGGCTTCTTCAGTGGCTCCCATTTGACAGCTTCAATTACTTGCAATACTTATTTATTTCTATCTATGCCATTTTTGTGCTTTTGCGCTTATTTGCGTGAGAATTTTAATGAATGTCTTAATGTCAGTTACTCATTCAGTTATGGCATTTTTAGTTTTCCCCTGCTTGAAGATGCATGGAATATTTACTCATGAGAATTACAAAAAGTAATTTCTCCTGGAAAAACAACATGAAATATGTAAAATGTTGATTGTAAATTGAAAAAAATAGAAATATGAATGGCAACTCTACATTTCAACTGGGGTATCTGGAATATATGTGAACTACAGCCATTAAACGATCTAGTGGCTTCTCAAGACTTTAGTTTTTTTATTATAAATAAATTCTATGTTAGAGTAATTTTTAGCAACGGGAATATATTATAGCTTTTACAGTTGAACGTACTTTTTTTTTTTGCAAAATTACACATTGGATAACATCCATAACTCATGGTAAAACTATTAGTTGGTCAAACATCGCATAAAAGATAAACCATATTTTTTATCACCTGTTTTGGTGCAGTAAAATGACAGAATAATTACAAAAACACACAGAAGGATTTGTTTTTCTTTCGACTGAGGATCCCCTTTCGAATTACGGAAATGACGCAACGACTACGTTTCACTGTCTGACCCCGCCTAGGCTCCATGTATGTGCGGATGCGTATGTCGCCTTGTTTCCCTCTCTAGTTTACTCCATCTCCCACCTCTGCTCACCTCCAGAGCTGGTAGCAGAATGGCAGCGGCGGCTCCCAACCCGGAGGATTCCCCCAGGAGTGGCAGCAGCGGCGGCGGAACCAGCAGCAGCACTCCCAGTGCACTAGCCGGAGACGGTGACGCGGAAGAGGCCGAGGACTTCACATCCTCCTCCCATTGCTCGGAGCTCTCTCGACGGCAGAACGAGCAGAGAAAGCAGGGCTTGTTTTGCGACGTGACGTTGGCCTTCAGCAGCGGGGCGGCTACCGGGAGCGTCCAGAGCTGCGAGTTTTCGGCCCACAGGTCTGTGCTGGCTGCTGCCACCGACTATTTCACTCCGCTGCTGGGGGGGCAGTTCTCCGAGTCTCTCTCCGGACGGGTGGAGATGAAGGAGTGGAGCTCAGAGCTGGGGCCAGACCCGGAGACAGTGGAGAGTGTCATCCAGTACATGTACACCGGAGAAATACGCGTCAGCACCTGCAATGTGCACGAGGTGCTGGAGCTGGCAGACAGGTACAATCTGTTTGTAATTTTATGAAATGCACATGGCACCCGTAAAAAGATCTAAACCTACCGAGATTTGTTCATAATTTTTCACTTCTATGTGTTTTATTTGGGATTTTAAGTGATAGACAAACAAAGCAATGCATAGTTGTAAAGTGGAAATAAAATGACATATGTTTTTTTTTTTATTGGTATACACCTGGGGCAATGCTTTGTAAAACCATCTTTGCAGCAATTCCTTTGAGGCACGTCTTAATCAGCTGAGCACTACCAGAGAATACAATACTGCCCCCAATGGCTCCAGCAAAGTCAGATTAGATGGAGTACATCTATAAACATCAATTTTCAAGTTTTACCCCAGGCACTCATTTGGATTCAGCTCTGGACATTGACTTGGCCATACCAACACACTAATTCATTCCTTTATAGCACTGGTTGTGTGGTAGTTTAATTATCTGGACAGGTGAGGTGGAAGATAGCTGTTTACTGTGTGTCTCTGTGTTTTGTTATGTACTGGCAATCTGTCCAGGTGTACCCTGCCTACCAACCTGCCACTCTGCTACAAGAGCAGGAGTATACAGTAAAATGGATGGATGTTGAGGTTTTCACCTTCCAGCAAGACAACCTGCTGGAAGGTGAAGTTCCATCTCAAGCTCACCTCTTTTCGCAGCCTTTGTTTAGGATTGTTCTGTATTCAGCTTCATCCATCTTCCTAGAAAGTCTGACTATATTTCCTGTCTCTTCTGAAGAAAAAGCTCTCTCTAGAATGATACTGCCACCACTGTGCCTAACTGTAGGGATGATGTTAATGGTGATGCGTGCAGTCCCTGTTTTTTGCAACATAGTGTTTTTTACATCCAGGCAACAAGATTATATTTGGTTTTAACTGTCCAAGGCAACCTTCTTACATGTGCTTTGTTTGATACATGGTTTGTGGCAAACTGTAACTTCTTTTGACTTTCTTTCCAGTGGCATTCCATAAATATCAGCACAATGCAGATTAGTACAATGCATGAGCGTTGCTCCAGAGTTACCATGGGGCTCTTGGCTGCTTTTCTAATCAAAACTCTACTTGTCAAGTCAGTCAGTTTAGATAGATAGATAGATAAACTGCTCTCTGTATTTTGAAATAATGAACTGAAGTTTTCACTGAATTCAACTTTAAGTTCAACATCTTCATCTCTGGCTTGACTGCTGATTCTTGGTCTTCATGATGCTCTTTGTTCATCAAAGTTCTCCAACAAACCTTTGAGACCTTCACAGAACAGCTATGTTTATAATATGTTTCATTAGACACAGGTGAACTACATTTAACAATTAGGTGACTTCTGATGGCAATTGAATGTACAAGATTTTATTTAGAGATATCAGACTTTTATTTGTAAGCTATATTTGAAAGATCTGTGCAATTTCCTTTCAACTCAAAATAATATGTTATTTGCATTGCTAGTCTTGCCTATAAAATCCCAATGAAATACACTACGTCGTAACATTACACTTTTGGTTTAATGACAGTTGCAAGCTCTTCTTCTTGAAACCCCTCAATTCCCTCTGATGTTTTTCATTGTGTTTTTTCTCTGTTACTTTATTTCAAGGTTCTTGCTGCTGCAGCTCAAAGATTTCTGTGGCGAGTTCCTCAAGAAGAAGCTGAGTTTGACCAACTGTGTGGCAGTGCACAGTCTAGCTCACATGTACACCTTGGACCAGCTGGCTTTGCGGGCTGCAGACATGATTCGCCGCAATTTCCACAAGGTTATTCAGGATGAGGAGTTTTATACGCTCCCCTTTCACCTGGTCCGTGACTGGCTGTCGGATGCAGAAATAACTGTGGATTCAGAGGAGGTGCTGTTTGAGGCTGTGGTGAAGTGGGTGCAGAAGAACCCAGAAGAGCGAAGTCGCTACTTCGAGGAGCTGTTTCGTCTCCTCAGGCTTCCCCAGATAAAACCCACCTACTTGGCCAGGGTGGTCAAAAATGAACGACTCGTGGCCTCTAATGAAGCCTGCCTGCGGCTGGTGTCAGAGGCTGTAGAGGGCCACGCAATTCGCTTTGAGAACCTCAAGTCAGCAGATATGGAGTTCTGGTCTTCGCACATGGCTTCGTTTCAGCCTCGGTTCGGCCAGAACATGGACGTTATCATGGTGGTGGGTGGGGTGTCAGAGGGCGGGGACTATCTGAGTGAGTGTGTGGGGTACTTCATCTATGAGGATCGATGGGTAAACCTCCCTCACATCCACAACCATTTGGATGGCCACGCCATTGCCACCACAGAGTCCCATGTCTATGTAGCTGGATCGATGGAGCCAGGATTTGCAAAGACAGTGGAACGTTACAATCCCAATCGCAACACTTGGGAGCAGGTCAGCAACTTAACCACGCGCAAGCACTCTTTTGGGCTAACATGCATCAAGGATATCCTGTACAGCATTGGTGGGCACGGCAACTTCAGTCCAGGCTTCAAGGATGTTAGTGTGTATGAGCCTGAACAGGACAAGTGGCACAATCTGGAATCGGCTCCTAAGATCCTGCGAGATGTGAAAGCGGTTAGCGTGGAGGATCGCTATGTGTATGTGACGGCACGCACACCTGTGGACACAGATAACGATGATGGACTGAAGACGGTGACCACCCGATATGACACCGAAAGCCGCCAATGGCAGGATGTCGACTCCTTGCCACTCATTGACAACTATTGCATCTTCCAGATGGCCGTGGCTTCGACTAACTTCTACCACACAGCTTCCTGTTGCCCTAAGAGTTATGCAGTGCGGGATGAAGTCGCCAGGCAGAAGATTAGTGCCCGCATCTCTGATGAGATCCTGGAGAGCCTGCCGCCAGAAGTGACCAGCATAGAGGGTGCAGCCATCTGCCATTTTGATGAGGACGTCTTCATCATTGGAGGCTGGAAGAACAGCGACGACGTTGACAAGCAGTATCGCAAAGAGGCCTACCGCTACTGTGCGGAGAGGAAGCGTTGGATGCTGCTGCCGCCCATGCCACAACCTCGCTGTCGGGCGACCGCCTGCCACGTCCGCATCCCGTACCGCTTCCTGTACGGCTGCCAGCGGTACCCCATGCCCCAGAACCTGGCTCGCCAGCGAGATCGTATGCAGCAGATGCAGCAGCTCCACAGGCGCACCCTAACCCTGCGTCGACAGCTCCAGTCACAGATAGAGTGCTGAACGGGGCCGATGGCATCTGAAGATTTCCACCATTCATACGTAACCCGCTGCTGTGAATGATGTGTTGTTCTCATTGGTTGTCACTCATCTAAGCTGCGTGGGATTAGCTCCCCTGTTGTATTAATCGCTGACTTAAAGCCATGAAATGTGTATGCAGGTCATTCAGGCAGTATGTTGCAGATGTACACATGTTTATAAGAGTGTTTTTCAGCAGCCAAAAAACTAAGTATGCTTTAGTAATTAATGTTGATAAAGATGCTGTTTATCTATTTGTATAGTATAAAGCTGTATATGTCTAAATTGATACTTGACATTCCTTTATTGTATATCCTTGTACTGGCAGGAATATGTGACATCAGTAATAACATTAGTATTGCATTCCTACTTTCTTAAGAGTCCCATCATTCCTTCCTTCCTAACACTGTGACAATCCCTTCATGAAAAGTCCAACTTACAGAAAATGGACTTTGCTTGCTACTTCAAACATTCAACATTGACTGTGAATATAACCTATAGGTTACCTGGTCTTTTCTTTCTGGATAGTCCAGAAAGACTTTTCATCGCAAAAGCTTCTAGAATGCTCTCCCTTTGTTCTCAACAATTGTAGTGTATTTTGGTCATTTATGTACATGTAATGCTTTAACAGTTTTCAGAGGGGCAGTGTGATGTCCAGGCTCTAGTAATGTGTAAGTTGCAACAACATTTCACTTATTTATGCAGTACATTCAATTTTTTTTCTGCCTCTGTATTAAGCACCAAAATCAATGGCTCAATCATTCCTTTCTTTTGCACTTTTTAAATTTTTCCACTTATCCTCTTAATTCAAACAGAAAATGTAAAAAAATGTTTATGCATATGAATGCAAGACTGTCTATGGATTGTGTCTGCACAGGGTTCGGTTATTGTTTTGCTAGGAAGGGTTAAGGTTTCTCGTAGAATTGTACTTTTTCAACCCCTTATTATTTGTAAAGTCTTAAAGTTGTTGCTGCACCTTGATTTAGCATTTTTTCAGTTGTGTCATATCAGACAAGGTGATTGTATTTTGGAAATACCATCTTTTAAAACCGGATTTCAGCAAGTAAGTTTTGAACTCTAAGCAAAGATGTTACCATCAGTATGGACGGAATTGTTTGAAACATCAAATATCTCATAAAAATGATTTCTGTTACTTCATTTTGACTTAGGTGTACATTGGAGGTGTCTCCTGTTGCCCACCAAAGAGACGTAAAGATGTAATAAAAAGGAATCAAACCTTAAAACAGAGAAGGGATTGCTATGAATTTGTTGTGACTGACATTCAGGAGCTGTGCAGTACCAAGGTTAAAGAGCGTAGAAATGATATTCATTTCCACTTTATGACCAATATAAATAGCACTGCAGATCTTAACTGAAATAAGCTATGTATTTGCTTTGCATGTGATAGTCTGACATTGTGTCCTTATATTTGGATGTAAGAAGTACTAATGGCATCACTTGCAATTAAAGCTGTTTTTGTAATATAAATATGTGTATTGTTACTTTGACTCCTGATTCTGTTCAGTGCCTATTTATACTCTTTAATTGGCTTTAGATATAGCATAATTTTGGTGCCAGCAACATGTTGCCAATTGAATAAAGAATAAGTAACTTTCAGGCCTTTCACTTAAATAGTAAATAAGTTTCCTGGAGTGTTCAGTTACTTTTCTGTATTAAGCTGTACCAGTCAATTTACAGGTTCATCTGAATAAATTAGATAGTTATTGAAGTGTTTTATTGCATCCATAGTGATATATTTCAAACATTTATTTAAAAAAATACTTACTTAATTTTCATCATCTCTGATTATGACATAAACTAAAAAATTAATTGCAGAAATGTTATTCTGCTGACTTTAGAGTTGTCCAGAAGAAAATCATTGAGTCTGACTTACAGTGTATATAACTTACAGAGTAAGTTATATACACTGTACCATGCATATGGATGAAAAGCTAAGTGGAAAAAAAGGTTTGATACCAAAAGGCCCACAAAAAGAGTTGAGAAGATTGTAAAGTTAAAGAGTTATGGTGAGATTCTTTTGGTGGTACTGCAGCTGAACTCTGTGCTTTAAAAGTTACCATACAGACTTCTTTAACAACTCACTAAGCTTACTAGTTGATTACCTCCTTGCAACAACACACTGATGCAGTAATTAGGTCATGTTTGTTCATTGGAACTGGTTCTCATAAACATGCAGTTAAAAAATGATTTTTTTAAGTGCAAAAACGAGTATGGCGTGCATATTTTGCACAGTACATGGAGATGATTTTCAGCATACCAACATTTCTGTAATCAAAATTATTATTATTATTATTATACTGACTTTTAATAAATCAGTACTTTATTAATTAAAAAATAATTATTTTTTAAAATTAATCATAATTTTATAATTATTTTTATTTTTTTGCTGTTGTTTTCCTTTGCTGGAAGCCTCGATCATAAAGATTGACAGAAAAATATTACTCTATCTGTAATGATTCTATATAACTCTAGCATTTTCTGTGACATTCAAATTTATTGATGTTATTTGTGTAAATGGAACTGGTGGGAACCTGAAACGGGTGGTTTTGCTTCAGGGGGACAGTTGCACATGGACGGTTAGGTAAGAATAGTGCTGCCTTCACGGTTCACTCATCGGCTCGTATTTAAAACGGTAACGGGAAAACTCCAAAAATATATCAAAATTTAAGATTACATTGAATACATACGAGTAAGAATTGTTTATAAAGTGAATTAATTGTAATGAAATAGGGTTTTTAACCTAATAAATGTATTATTAAAACACACTTGTAAAACAAATTCCGACACACACGGTAGTATGAATGCAGCAGTGTCCTTTTAGCCGGTACACATAGTCCTCTTGCTCTGCAGACTTTACCCGAAAAAGCCGCAACGCACAATTTGTTATTAAAATGGTAATGCTACTCTGTAAACATTCAGAATAACCTAAAAATATGTAAATTTTTACTTCACGCAAGTAATATTTGTGTTGGGCTAGCTAAATTGTATTTAACTTTATGCTAAGCTACCACTATGGTGTAGCTAATAACTTTGTAACTCACATAAAGAGAAAAAAAACGACTTAAAAACTAATTTGAGTCAAATTTTAGTAATGGGCAATGACAAGACTATACGACTAATACATTTTTAAATCATGTATTAGTCTAGTTTGCTTTGGTTTCGGTTTTAAAACTTTTTTTTTTTTTTTATCGTGGTATGTAATCGCTGTTGACGAATTGCTGTTACCATTTTCAAACGTTGTGTCTGAACAGATTCCAGAGCTGTCCAATGGATCCGTGTTGATGAAGGATCCTCAGAGAGTACAAGATATCCTGAAGTCCCTGTTAGACGCTGGACCCAACACGCTGCAGGTATCTACACTGAAACTCCTCAGAAATACTGGAAACCCAGTATTTCCAGTACTGGTTGGAAACACTGGTTGGAAATCAAACGTCATATTCTTGTTATTTTTAGGTGATCTCTGATTTTGACATGACCCTGACGAGATTCCAATACAATGGGAAGCGATGTCCTACGTGTCATAGTAAGTACACAGTTAGTGTTGCTATGCATTTAGTTTTTTTTTAGTTGTTGACTAAAACATATGAAGTTTGATAATAAATGTGTAAGCTTAATCTTCCGAATAAGCTTTAATATGCCGGTATTACCTTTGCAAAGTACAAAATGGGGCTTTTCATTAACGTTATTGTTGATGTTTTTCTGGGAGATAAATAGCTTCTTTGCAGCCCTTCTTGATTCCAGTCTCTCAAAATTTCTGTCACTGCTGTCATTCATGAGCAAGCTCTGAACTGGTGTCAAACAGTTCTCTTACCCTTATTGAACAATCTTTAGGAGATCAGCTTGGCACCTGTTGCACCTTCATCTGTATCTTGAAGCATTCTTTGCAGTACTTGAGCCTCTTTAATGGAACTGTTAAGTGTTTCTCTAAAGGTAACATTAGCAGGAGTCCCTTTTAAAGCGTTTGTTCTAATTTTATTTTCCTCCAAACAGCATAAAACAGTAAAATCATCTTTTAGTTTTGCTTGAATAAAATATGTGCTACGAGAAGACTCCCCTGTGGATGCCTCGTGAAGCACAAGTCAACCAGTATTATGTATAGGACACATCAATGAGAGTTTAGAAATAAAAAAAATATTTTAAGAATTGCAACCGTATGGAAAAAAGAAATTATCCAACATAAGTTGTTGAATTGTTTGTTTTGGCAGATATTCTTGACAACAGCAAAGCCATCTCTGAAGAGTGCCGCCAAAAGGTAGGACAGATTCTTCTGAAATATTTTTTGCGCTGGTTGATATAAGCTTAATGCAAAATGTAAAGAAATCTCATTATAGCTGATAATGTCTTTGTTGTAACACTGCTCCTGTTTTTTGGATCATGTATTAAGTTTTTAAAATTGGATTATTCCTGGTATATGAAGGGTATCTGTGCTTATCTAACCCTTTTCTGTAGTTAGAGCTCAGAATCTTGTTCTGTCTTCCACAGCTGAATCATCTTCTCCAGACTTATTATCCCATAGAGATCGACACCTCACGCTCAGTAGAAGAGAAGCTGCCTTTAATGGTGGAGTGGTGAGTATTTCTCACTGATATGCTCCAGTTTCTAGGCTTTTTTGGGGGGATAGTGTTTGAAAAGGTGAGTCTTTCTCATAGGTGGACCAAAGCTCATGACCTTCTTGTGGAGCAGAAAATTAAAAAGGAGGAGCTGGCTGCAGCAGTGCGTGAGTCTGAAGCAATGCTGAGGTAAGGATATCTAAAGACTAAAAGTTGTGGTTGATACATAAGAGGAAAGTTGAAATAAAATGTGGCAATGCTACAACAGGGAGGGTTATGAGTTGTTCTTCGACCACCTGAACCAGCACGCCATCCCTCTGCTCATTTTCTCCGCTGGAATCGGAGACATCTTGGAAGAGGTGATACGGCAAGCCAACGTCTTCCACCCGAACGTCAAAGTCATCTCCAACTACATGGACTTTGACGAATTTGTGAGTTGTGCAGCACTTAAAAAGTATATGTTTTATTCCAAAAATATAGATTTCTATGATATTAATATTTCTCTGATTAACCAGGGGATATTGAGGGCTTTCAAGGGAGAGTTGATTCACATCTACAATAAAAGAGAAAGTGCGCTGCTGAACACGGGCCATTTCGAGGAGCTGCGGTCAAGACCAAATGTCCTGCTGATGGGAGACTCTCTGGGGGACCTGAACATGGCTGATGGAGTTCAGGATATGAAGCACATCCTCAAGATTGGGTTCCTGAATGACAAGGTAAGCAAAAACCTGATATATTTTAGCTAATCCCAATGGTTTCCAACCATGACTTTTTGCCTTTTTCTTTCTTTTTAGGTTGAGGAGAACAAACAGTCCTATTTGGACTCCTATGACATTGTGTTGGTGAAAGATGAATCCTTGGAAATTCCTAATGCTGTCCTCCAGCTCCTTACTGGTAACAACTGAACTGTTTTTCATCCCTGGCTGTAAAACACTCCAGGACCATCGGCTGAGCAGCCACCAGTGTTACCAGGATTCTTATCAAGGACTCAATGGGAATAAATAGCACAGTGCTTTGCAAGAGTATTGACACCACTTGAACTTCTTCACATTTTGTAATGTTGTAGCCACAAAATGCAATGACTTTCATGGAATTCAGTGTATAATTTTGAACTGGTAAGAAAGAGCACATTTTTTTTTTTTTTTCAAATCAATACTTTGTGGGACCAAGTTTCTGTTACAAGTACTTTGGGGTACTTCTTTACCATCTTTTCACATCCAGAGATCAAAATTTGAGCCAATTCTTTGTAAAATAGTTCAACTCCGGTAAGATTGCATGGAAAGCATCTGTAAACGTCAAGTTTCAAGTGTTACTACATATTCTTTGCTGGATTTAGGGCTGGATTTTGACTGGAAACCTGAATATGCTTTGATCTCAACTACTTGTGTCCAGTTCTCAAGGGCCGGTGTCTTGTAACATTTATGTGTCCCTGGTCCAACACACCTAAATCTAGCAGCAGAATTACATTACAGGTAAGGTCTCCAGAATCCTGATAAGGACCTAATTGTTTGATTCAGGTGTGCTGAAGCGGAGACTCGACTAAACGTTGAAGGACACTGGTCTTAGAGGTTGGACACCTCTGATCTAATCCGTTCCATTGTAGCTTCCATGTTTAGGGTATTTGTCTTGTCTCTAGTGTTGCTGCCACCACAATTCTTCATGTTTTGAGGTTCTGGTATTTTTCCATCACATATCATTTAGCACGTTGGCAAAAAACGTTACATTTAAAATTTTACTCTCATCTGACCAACTCACCCACATGTTGGCTGTGTCCCTACATGAGCTTAGGACTGATTACATGGCTTGTCATTGCTCTCTTCTTGCCATCTGAAAAAGTTCAAAAGGTATTAATTCTTTTTGCAAGGCATTGTATACGATTGTATTTTACTGTACAAAAAGAACAACTAAGAATACCTGAGTGAGTCTGTGTCAAGTTGTTTTACGTTCAGTTACAAACCTTACTATTGTTTTGAACCACTCTGGACCTGTTTGGATTTTGTGGCAGCCAAATATATGTGTATGAGGTTATTTGTGTTTTTTAGTTCAGTTTAAGCATTTCTTGTTTTAATGTTGGATTTAATATTTAAAAATAAAACGCACAATAAAAATGCGCCACCTTATTTTCCCATTTGGTTCAACAAGATTTGTAACCATTTTATGCGCAATAAATCACCTCTCCATAAACTGTCAACCTGACACCCAAATTTAATTTCATCTTAAAACAACGGTTTGTGTTTCATGATACATTTTGAATTGCAGTGTAGGTTCCTATAAAGCTTTCTTTGGTTTTATCCAGTCTTTGTGAGCAATCTTTTCTGTTTGGACCTTTTAAGAAATGATTTTGGTTTTTACTTCCCTGATATTAAACATGTTTTCATTTCAATAAACTCATCTGTCAGAATGTGCAGTACATGTGAAAGAAACTGAACTTAATTTTATTATAAAAGTAATTTTTTTTCTTGCATGGTTATAATGCAACAGACCAGTAGTTCTTAATTATTCTATCAAAATAGAAAATTCAGAAGCACAGCATGAACTTTACATAAATAAACATTTTCAACCATTAACCTCAACATCGATTTTTATGGGAATTTAAGACTTTTTAAAAGTGAATACAGGTTTCAATTTTAAATGTATCAAAAGAAAATAATGTCATAAATAAAACAATTTACCATTTAGTTGCATATGAGTAAGGGTAAGTGACATGGTTTCCAATGACTTCTTTATTTACCTTTAAAGTTTTCGAAAAGTTCTTGCTGGATAATTGTGAAGCGGACATTTCCAGTTCCTGTGTGCTCGCCTCGCTGCTGCTCATAGCTCATCTCGCCTCACTTGTTCAGACTCATCATCCTTAATTTTCAGTTCATCTTCTACAATTTTTCCATCTTTATTCTGGTCCTGATTATCAAACATGTCTTTAACAACGCCTTCGATGTCGACACCTGGCCGAAGTCGACCTTTGCCCTCTTTGACTTGCAGTTTGATGAACTCTGAAAACTGCGGGAGGGAAAGAGGAGAACATCTTACTGCTTGTTAACAGATTGTTCTAAAAATAAAAAACTGACCAAACTTTCCTACTTACCTCCTGTAGAGGGACCTCTTTGTCCCCATTGAGGTCGAGAGCATTGAAAAGGGGGTCGGGGATTTCTCCTAGCCAGACAAACATGAAGCCTTCTGGCACACCTTTCTGCAGCTGCACCAGCTCCAGTTCAAAAAGGAGCACTGCACTTCCTGGAACTCCTACAGCTACAAAAAACCATCCGGTCAGAAGAGATGAGAAAGGATTTACAGAAAAGTAGTCAGTTCTCTTGAACGTTTTCAGATGTCGTCATATTAAAATAATTAATTTTAATCAGGAAATTATGTAAGAGCACAAACTTAGAAATGGAAGTAAAATCATCTGAAAAGTGTTGCATTTATAATGAGCCCCCTTGACTCTCCAATTAATTTCAATTAATTTCTGAGTAACTCCAATTAATTTCTTTTTAAGATCACAAGAACGGGTAAATGTAGTACCCTTGTGTGTGAGTGTAAAACTATTTGATCTGTGAAGGACTCCAGTGTTTGTTATAGTCCTTGTTATAGTCTTTGTTTTGGGAACAACTGTATCCAAAACTTTAAAAACATCATGGAGCACATTGCTATATATGTGCTCCATGATGTGGAGAAATTCAAGAGGCATGAATATTTCTTATAAGTAATGCGACATTGAATTTATTCTTTTTTTTTATTTAAGCATATCCAGAATCTCACCTCCTTCTTCTCCATGACCCCAGTGCGGAGGGACCACCACCTCTCTCCTCTCGCCCACACACATGCCTTTTAAACCTTCCTCCAGGCCCAGGATCACCATACTGGCTCCTAGAGTCGTGACAGAAGGTGAGTCGAACTGGTCCCTGAAAAGACAGAAATAATCCGCTTTAGCTTTAAACAGAAGGTTTTAAAAATCCCAGCTCAGTAAAACATGCAACCGTATATGCTGTCGGGTGCATGAACAGTTATGTCTACTCCAAAACTCTGTGAAATCTGTCAGACAAGGAGCCAGCGATGTTTACATGCACGAGGGTGGAGGGTGTGGTGTTGCAGAGTGAACAGCAGGGGTCGCTCACGAGGAGTACAGAAGCGTGCCGTCCATCAAGGAGCAGTTGTAGCGATAGTGAATTAAATCGTCGGCTTCGCTGGTCATGTTACATTCCTGAGGCTTGTGGGTGACTCTGATCTCGACCGAATCTTTGGGGTTGTGGAAGTCAATAACGTGGACGTCAAAAATCAGCACAGCAGAGCCAGGAATGAGGTTTCCTACAACCGCAGAGGGAAAAGAAAAAGGCAGAACTGATGGTTTTATCACGCCCTCTCACTTTGTTTTAAAAGCTCCTAAATGCAGGCGTCAAACTCACCAGCGCCTTTTTCTCCATAAGCCATGTGAGGAGGAATTGTAATTCTCCTTTTCTCCCCAATGCACAGGCCCTGCAGAGCTTTATCCATGCCTTGGATCACATATCCCATTCCAATGTATGTGTTGTAGGTTCTGTTTCGTTGGTAGCTGTTATACAAGGAAGGAAAATGGGAGCTTAGAGTTAAGATACTTTATTTACTTTAAGAAGAACTGCTGGAGTTTACCTTGAGTCGAAGAACGTGCCGTCCTGGAAGGTGCCGTTGTAGTGGTAGCGGATGTAATCCCCAGTGACTGTCCTGCGTGTGCAGTTTTTAGGCATCTCCCTCACCTCTGCAGTCACATCGTCCTTGGGATTAAACACATCAACCAACAGCACCTCAAACATAAGTGTCGCCTGTGGGGGGATCTTGGTACCTTAAGGGAGAAGAACAATGGTTGGAGTAACAACTTACTTAAAATATTATGCACAGTGCAGCAAGCTAACAAAAAAACATGGTTGGCAAAAGCAAATAATTTTAGGCCAGAATTGTCATTTCATTTTTTATTTTTTTTTTTACCATGGCCGGTCTCGCCATACGCCAAAAATGGTGGGACGATGATGATCCGTCTCTCCCCAACACACATGCCCTGAAGACCCTCATCCATGCCTTCAATGATGTCACCCTGCCCCAAGTAGGTGTCATAAGTTGTGTTTCTTGAGTGACTATAAGAAAAAAAAAAAAAGTTAGAAATCTTTTTAAAAACACGGATCAAACATTTTTGTCCAAAGGACAGTGAAGTTTGACTCACCTGGAATCAAATACTTCACCAGTCAGCAGCGTGCCATTGTAGTGGTAACGGATGAAATCTGACACTGCAGAAGTGCGCCTGCAGAACCCAGGTTTGCTGATCGTGCGAATCTGGACCTTGTCCATAGGGTTCCATATGTCCAGGAGGAGGATGTCGTAAACCAGAGTGGCATCGGGAGGGATCAATCCACCTGTGGGACCACCAACACACATTGGCATAAACCACAACAGACGATGCAAAACAGAAAAATAAACAAAAGTTGTCCAGTGTGGTGCTGAGCCGCACCTGTGCCAATACTTCCATATGCCAGGTGTGGCGGGACGGTGATCCTTCTGCGCTCGTTGACACACATGCCCTGCAGACCTCGGTCCATCCCTGTGATGAGCTTACCAAGTCCCACCTGACTGACGAAGGCTTTTCCTCGCTCATAGCTGCAGAGGCAGGACGGGGGATAGCAAAGCAAAGAAAATTGTTAATGTTAATGTTTGAAGAAGTTTGTGTTGTGCTTTCAACCCTACAAACGATCAAACGTACAGGTGGTAGTATCATGCTGTTTTGCTGATAGCAATAGTGCTACATTGCAAAAGTCAATGTGATATAAGACAGAAATAAATCTAACTCTCAATTCTTCAACTTCAAATCAACAGCTGGTGGTTGAAATGTGAAACAAATTGTAGGTGCTGGATAAAATGATTTCTATCACAATATCAAAATTGGTTTTGGAGTGGATAAAATAAGTTGACATTACCTTCTGGAATTGACTGACAACACTGCTTCTTTATGAGAAGCAACAAAGGTTGTGCCATTTGTCCACAGTCAGTGATAAGGCCTTAAGGTATGTTGGAGGAGGTGGGATCATTAACGTGTTTAGCATCAGATAAATCACAGAAATTTGAAAATAGGGTTCGTTCTAACAGAGTAATGATCTCTGTCACGCATCAAAACTGAGCTTGGAATAAAAAACAAAAAACAATTATTAAGCTTCTGCATTTCTCATTGTCCCAATATTTTTGCAAGCCCCAATATTAAAGGGGGCGTGTACGATTTTATGCCTGCGTGTGTCATTTTGGACCTACGCACATTAAATCCAAGCGTTTGCAATTCCTGTTACAAGTGAGTTAAGAACGAATAATCACTGTTGGAAAAAAAAAAGTCTGCTCAAACAATGAATGTATGCAAACCTCTCTGTGTAGCTAACGGGATGGTTCTCGTTATGATTATTACAAAGTTGACACGTCTACAAGCTGCTAAAGAACACTCCGAGACCTGGTCTAGAGTTGTGTTATTAACTTCGCATGTTTTGACGTTTTTTGTTGCATTTTTTTTTTTTTTTACAGACATCTAAACCTGGTTCTAATTATCGCCTTAAAGTAAACGTGATTACATTCCCTCTAAGTTCACCTGGAGTCAAACTTTTTCCCGTCCTCATAGAAGGTCCCGTTGAAGTGATACCGGATAAAGTCTTCAGTTTGAACTTCTCTGGCACAAACTTTCGGTAATTCGTACCGATCCACAACTATGTCCGCCAACGGGCCCGGGTTGCACTCCACAACGAAAACAAAAAGCAGAAGTCCGAAGCATTTCGTTATATCCATCTGGAGCGTCAGGGGAAAACAGTAGAGGAGAGCACAGATCCCCTGGAGCAGATAGCGGGGTGATGTGACTCATAAAGAGGGGTGGAGAAAGGAGAAAGAGCCGCAGAACGTTTGGGGCAGTTTGACTGTAAAGGTTGCGGGAAGAAGCAAAGCAGCTTCCGGTCAGGGTTTTCAAAATAAAAAGAATAAGCTTAATTTACATCAGGATTTAAAAAAAATACATGTGATAGGCGAGGTCATTGTTAATGTTTTAACCCTGAAACACTATACCAACTGTTACAAGCAATAACTGTCAATGATGGTGGTGGAAGCATCATGCTGTGGGCCGTGTTGTTTACTGGTAAAGTCACTGTAGCCCTGTTTACTTTGGCACAAAAGCTTTGCAAACCGAATTCAAAATAATTTTATAGTAATTATCCAAAAATGTAAAATATATATTTGCAGTATAAATTTGATAAATGTCTTTCATAAAGTGGGCAAACCCAACCTTAGAGATAAAATATCACAAACCTGCTGGAAGGTTGAAAGTTTGTTCTGAACTTTCAAGAAGACATTCGGATCGCCATCGATCAGATGAAGAGTTTGAGAGTGGAATGTCTGAATTTCCCTCGTGAGTAAAACCCTGTCACCATCTGTCATTTTTACACCTCACAAAAAATATTATGAAGCCAAATCATAGATATAATTTCAAAAATTCAGAAATGCTGAAACGAACATCATGTTGATAAACCTTAGAAAGTTAAAACATTTTCTCAAAGTAAAAAGCATGAAAATATTTGAGTTAAAGCTAGCGATACATTTTGGCAACATTTCTCTATCCTCAGCCCTTTTTAGTTATTCTCCTCTGACAGCAAGGCATTATTATATGACTGTTGCTCACTGGATTTCTTTTTCAGTTATTTTTTAGACAATTTTCTATCAGGTTAAAAAGACGATAAAAACAAACAAACCAAAATACATATATAAATAACTAGATCCTCAGTGTCTGAGATATAGACCAGCATGTCTGTCATTAGCAACCACGTCAGACTCAAAATCACTTAAATCATTTTCACTAGATTTCACTTCCCCATTTCACTAGATTTCTAAATATTATGTGGCTATTTTTTGAAGTTAAAATGGATGGCAAGTGAATAACTTACAAATTTGCCACAAATCAGCAAAGCAGTACACAGAAGAGCCACAATTAAATAGATTAACAGTTTTTTTTTTTCTTTCTTTCTTTCTTTGAAATACGGTTTAGTAAAATTCACACCGATTTTATCTCATACGATGCTACTGTAAATAGTTTTTACCTTGCGCTTTTATTTAGATGGAAATCAGTCGTCATTTCCGGCTCTGTTGCGTCTCTTTTTGTCTAACTTACCGCACCCTTAAGTTTCTGCGCCGCAAAGAACCGCAGAGGGAGAAGGAGGGGATCCCGGGCCGCCTCCTACTTTCTAATGGAATTCTGCAGACGTGTAAAGGCTGGCCTACAAAGCCGTCACCATGTTTTTAATGCCCCCGAATACAACAGTGGGATTAAACCTGTGGTCTCTTGAAAATCTATCAAAATTGACTTTATCGGGTAACTAACTGTGCATTCAATTTTATTGTCCAAAAGAAGATATTATTCAGTTTTCAGACTGAAAAGTACTTATCGTTAAAACGCAGAATGGTTTTCAAACTCATAATGTTTAATCCTGCAAGTTTACTGAGACTTTAAGTAGGGGCTGTATGGCCAAACACTTTCAAAACTTTTCAAATAAATCTGCTGATAAGTTACGAATGGAACATTTAAAATGACAGTGTTGAAAAATAAAATAGGATGTTTAATGTTGTAATAATCAGGGGTTGTTAGACGCCTGCTGAGTGACAAAACTGAGTATTTAGATCCTTTCCTCCTTGAGGTCCAGACTTTTGCTTGCTGTCAAGCAGGAGAAAATGATCACCATTTACACAAAGAGCAGGAAGTTGTACCTTCAAAATAATTTACAAGAGTTGAAATTGGGATTTCCAAACGAGAAATGCTCCGTTTTCTTGAATTAAAGATGATACATAACTTTTGCTTGAAAATGTGTCCTGTTTAAAACATTTAGATCCAAAAAAAAAAAAAAGCACAAGGTTGGTATTCAAAAAAACAGATATTCTTTTTTATTTTTTCAAAGATCTGCAATGTTTGAAAAGCTTTTATTTTGAAAATATTGCCGAAGGATTCAAGTTTTTGGTGTCTTATTCCTACAGGGATTTTACTGGCTACGTGCAGTCAGACATGAGCAAACCTTGTTAAGAGGCGAAAAAGGGAAGTCTCCTGGATCCATTCAAAGCCGGAGAGGACTCCCGCTGTTGCCGGGGAATGGGGATGATGCTCCCGAGAAACTTGTGCCTGGCCCTTCTCATGCCCTTCCTGTTGGAGGCTCAGTATGAGAAGTACAGCTTCAAAAGTTTCCCCCAGAAGGACCTGATGCCCCTGGAGTCCGCGTACAACTACGCGCTGGAGCAGTACGCAGCGCAGAGCTGGGCGGAGAGCGTCAAGTACCTGGAGCTCAGCCTGCGGCTCCACCGGCTGCTGCGGGACAGCGAGGCGTTCTGCGGCCGCAACTGCAGCTCCGCGAGCCGGGACAGCGACTCTCCGCTCCCCGACAGCAGCCTGCGCGTTGTGCGCCACATCCTGCTGAGGGCTGCCTGCCTGAAAAAGTGCAAGGCAGATTTTCCAGTTTTTAAATTCTCCTATCCACGTAGGGACTTACTGGAGACGTTTGAGAAAAGGATACCGTATCGGTACATTCAGTATGCTTATTATCAGGTGAGACCTGGGAGCTTTGATTTGGGTCTAAATGTAGCCTGGATGCTGACTTTTTACGCATGTGTGCGGTAGTTGTTTTTCATTGAGAGTGTGATTCAAGTTTGTTTTCCATCTGGAATCTTGGCGTATGATTGTAGCTTTGCTAAAATATGAATAACAGACTCTTTATAATAAATACACCCAAATGGACTCAGTGAGAGGAAACTTCTAGTCAGAGGTGAGGAGGGCAGTTTCTCTGCTGCCTTGTTGCGCCCTCCTGCAGACTGAATTGAGCATGTGCCACGTCTCTTCCAGTGTTCCCCTGAAAACAATCCCCCCCATTCTCCTCTCTGTCAGTCAGAGTTGTGGGAAATGTAATAGTCCTGCCTTAGCCACGCTAAACCACTTACTGAAATGTTTTGTTGTAATCTTTTAAACTTTATGCAATATTTATTCAGACTTTCTGAAGATTCTTTCAGAAAGTCTTACATTTCAACATTACTCTACATTTTTTAAAAGTTTTTTTTTTTTTCTGTTAGGCCGACTTATGTCTGATATTTGTAGTGAAGTTAAGTAACATGGGATTATGTTGATGTTTACAAGTCATTCATAACTTTCCAAAACCTGAAGAACGAACTTTTCCTTTCCAGGAAGCGATCTTTATCAAACATTTTAATTTTAGATCAATTATTCTGGAATTGATATAAAATAACTCAGGATTAATGCTAATCCCCAATAAAGTCTCTAATCAGATTTATCTTTTATCAGCTAATATGCTTACTTCTAATTAAGTAAAGCAGCTTAATGACACAAACAGAAACAACAGCTTCAATATTGTTAGCAAGAATGTGAAGATTAAAAATAAACACACAATAAGATTATTCCATTAAACAGAATTTGTAGCACAGCTTGATCTGGGCTATAAACTCCATTCTGTGGAGTTGATCAATGCATGTTTCAATTCTAGACAAGACTTGATGTGAGTTGACTAGTCTAGTAGGAGGTGAATGAATGAATCACTCATATTTTGTAATCAACCTGCAGCTGATTGACATCAACACTCTCTTTTTATGTATAGACATCAGAGAAGTTGGGCTGAGCTCCTCAAATATCTTCAGTATACCACTTTAAATACAAATAAATAACATGACTAGTATTTCTATGTTCAGTCGAAGCTTTACAGAATCACCATTTACAATCACTTATGAGTGATTTCTTAAGTTTTTTATTTTAAAACCCTTATTTACTTTGTTATTGTCTAGCATTCAGATCTTAACTTAAAGACCAATACACAGTCTACCAGAACAGAGAAATTGGTTTGCTTGGGAGTTATTGCAACCTGTTCTTGACATGGATCAATCTGGGCAGAATTATTTTTTCTTAAAAAAAGAAAAAGAAGTTCCCATGATGGCTTCCAATGAGTTCAAGTATGAAATGTGCATTATTTTGAAGTAATGTACATTATTTTTCCACCTCAAGTAGAAGAACAGATTTTCTACAAGTTTTTCTACAAGCCTTTTCTAAAAAAAAACTTTATAGAAAAGGCAGGTAAAGAGAGATGATGTTCCTAAGCCTCAAAAACTCAAAGGAGGGAAGCATATTGTATCTTAAAACAATAACAAAAACATCAAGATCTCAAAAAAACATCACAATAAGGATTTTGATCAACATTACCAATTTTTGATTTCCTTTGAGAGCTGATCAACTGATTCCAGTTTTCCTACTAGGTTACAACACCCATACAATTTGTGAAAACTTTGTGTTATTTCATCAATGAATTATAATTGATGTCATTTCATTTATAATAACATTGATCATAAAAGAAATACAACAACAACCACAGGCTCATTGAAAAAGGTGGCAGGTTTAAATCAAATGGATAATGAATGGATTACAAGAATATCTTCACTTGAGCACTGCTTGTCTGCCAGCACCACATTTGCACTACAAACGCAGGAAAATAGGATATTCTTCCTGTTGCACAATTGATCAGTAAGGATGAGGTCCTTCATGTGTGTTTTGTGGAGATTGTGATCATGCCTTGTGTTCCTCCTTAGCTTAACAACGTGGAGAAGGCTGTGTCTGCAACTCACACCTTCCTCAAGAAAAACCCAGATGAGCCCTATTTGACCAAAAACATGAACTATTACAAGAGCCTGTTTGATGTGGATGAATATCTCATCGACCATGAGGAGCAGCCGTATGAAGTCAGTAGCAAAACACAAAAACACACAGACTGACGTATGCCTGCCAAAAACAATAACCACTGTGTCTCTGCTGGTAGAGTGTTTTCCTAAAGAGCGTGGTGCTCTACAACAGTGGAGACTTCAGCAGCAGCGCCAGGAACATGGAGCAAGCCATCACGCAGTTCTTTGAGGTGTACAGCCTCTGCTCAGCAGGCTGCGAAGGCTCGTATGAAATCTTGGAGTTTAAAGACTTCTACCCGTCTCTAGCAGGTACCGGGTGAACAGCAGCAGCTTCGTTTCAGCATGCTGGAGATGCGTAACAATATATTCTTCTCCTCTGCCCCCCAGATCTCTTCCTGGATGTGCTGAAATGTAAAGTGAAATGCGAGGAGCAGCTGACACCCAGCGTCGGAGGGTTCTTTGTGGAAAAGTTTGTTGCCACCATGTACCACTACCTTCAGTTTTCATACTATAAATGTAGGAACAAAATTGAGATTCAAGCGTCTCTCTATTGATTTTTACAAATCTGCCATGAGTTCTTATCGTCTTTTCCAGTGAATGACGTGAAGAACGCGGCTCCCTGTGCAGCCAGTTACATGCTGTTTGACTCCAGCGACCAGGTGATGCAGCAGAACGTTGCTTATTATCGTTTCTACCGGGAGCAGTGGGGGCTCAAGGAGGAGGACTTCCAGCCTCGGCCTGTGAGTGAAGCAAACTGCCGCCGTTGCTGTTTCCCAGTCCATCTGCTGTTGGTCAAATCAAACCCAGCAAAGCAGGGCTGCAACGTTATAAAAAGCAGCGCTGGCATAATCATTAACACAATCACAGGGCTGTAATTAGAAGCTCACGTAATCGCGACAAACTTGTATTTTCTGGATTTTACATGGTGTAAATTTGGCAGGAGCTTCAGAGTTCCAGCTGTAAAACTGTAAATGTGGCACTTTTGTAGTGGGAGAAGGGAGAAAAAAAAAAAACTGACCACAGACCAAATTTGGGTTATAAAACACTTGGGTTGTTTACTAAGCTAACTCAAATGCTGATCTGTCTTTCATGTTTCAGGAGGCCCTGAGGTATTATAACCAGACAATCAAACAGAAAGAAATGCTCGAGTTTGCACTGAACTACCTCTACACAGACGATGAGGTACGTTTCCTCCGGGATTCTGTTTTATAATAGCAAAAATGATAAAGTAATGATAAGTTACCCTCATAATAATTCTAAACTTTGCTATTAATCATACAATATTGAATTAAACACAAAAATAAAACCACATAGTTTCTCATTCACTGTTTGTAAATGAAGCCATTAAATCTTGCATTTGTGTCCCAAAGACTTGATCCAGAAATATTCAGATGTGATGTTGCCTGCATGTTATGCTTTATGTTTTTATATTGCAAGTAATCCAAAAATTAATGACTCTCTTGAGGTACATTGCTTTGTGTTTCCCGAACTGGAGTCTTGGAGACTGTACTGTCTTTAGGTGACCAAGTCTCCATGATGTCCATCAGACCCAGAAAAAATACAATAAGCAATAAATCAGTTAACCGCATAAAAAATATAAAATAAGCTCAATAATTTCCATTTGCATGATTTATCGTTTTTTTCCTTCTACCAAAAACTGGATGACAAATGGTTTCAACTAGCCTTTTATTTTTTAAAAGGACAATATTGTTTACAGAGACATTATAATTAATTATATTTGTTGTTTCTGTTGTTTTGTTTATTTTGGATATTTAAAATCTTTTCCAGTTCCAATGTTAAGTGTTCATTAGAATGTAAAGTTTATTGATCTTTGAGAATGTGTTATTGCATTCTTATATTAAAATGGTCTAAAAATAACAATATTATCATTTATCGCAATAACTTCTGGGACAATTTATCGTCTAGCAAAGTTTAATATCATTACAGGCCTTGTTGTCCATTTCCATCTTTATTTATTTACAAAAACTCATCAATTATATCAGACGACACGAGGACAAGTTTGTAGGGGCTCTAAGACGACCTCATAAAAATTTTCCCTCCCTGAGATTTTGTCTTGCAGCATAATCTAAATTCCCACAAAGCCACAATGAGTTGGCTTGGCGGCAGTTTTCTGAGACAGAGATGATTATGTCTCAGCAGATAAGACCTGAACTGTCTGCATGACCAGGCACGGCGGGAATGACACTTCTAACACAGCAATAGAAGTTGCCGGATAAATGTAAGCTGTGGCTGAGAATGTTAAAAGACGGGGGGAGAAAAAAAGTGAGGATGAAAGGGAGGGGTGTTGTGTTTTCCACCAGCAGCGTGCGGTATGTGGCTTGGAGGTGTCGACCACTCACACTGCGCCACGTCCATTTAACTTGGGTCAGCTCCTCCTAGTGCTGCAAACCTCCTGGACCCGAGAGGGGGGAGAAAGACAGGGCTGAATTACAGGGAGCAAGTGTGAAAGATTTATGGGAACCAAGAAGGAAAAGGTTTTATTTTTGTCTACAAAGAATGAGGCTAAAAAAGTAATCATGTTGCCCTATGTGAACTTGCCTTGTTCTTTTATAATCCAGGAAGCGGTGAGTCCAGAAGAGGTGGCCACTTCTCACTCTGAACATCCCGACGCTGAATTTGAAGGAATGGGTGACTATGAGGAGTCCTTCCTGGCAGAATGGTGGCAGGAACCGAAATCTAAGTGGGATGCTGGTGAGGATACTGACTGACATCCATTTTTATCCCACCTCCCATGGCTACAAACCAAAGACTTTCCAACTGACAGACATCTACATTTTTTTTACAGTGTTAAGAAAAAGACAGCAGAACTGACTGGTTCATGTTGTTTTCCCACCCAGTCATATTGATCAACATTAGAGACTGATATTTGGTCTTTGCTGCCATCAGCCTTATTTAAACCGTTATTTTCTTACCAGTCATTGGCCTGTGCGTTGCCAAGCGTTCACGACATTTCCGCAATTTTTTTCCTCATTTCTTTTTTAATTTAAAGAAAGTTGAATGTCCTTGTGCCGTTTTTATAAGCAAGGTGACTCGTGACATTTCTTATGCTGAACGATTACCACCAGCAACAGTTTGGTTTTAAAAAAAATGTTGCTCACAATTAAAATATTATTTTAATAATTACGATTTTGGATTTTGTCTCTCTCGAAGGCCAAAACTGCACACCAAAAATGTGAACCCTTATTCTCATTGTTTTAATTTTCACATGTTTTGTTTTTTTAATACCATAGTGTAATGGAGTTGTTTTCCTTGAGCAGCATATTGAATGACCTGTAGCTGATTTTTAAATCGTTTTATTTTTAATGTTATTTTTTTTATTTTTTAGGGTAGATTATTACAATAATACTGATGTCCTGTCTAAACACATGAAAATTTATACATTTTTAATGTGATAAACATCTCATTTATTAATGGAACATTTGGTTTTTAACCTTCAAGTTTGAGTCTAAGACCACAGTTACGTTCTTCGGATCCACTGTGACCTCAGACTGATTGGGTCTAGTTAAAGGCCGATTTCTCAACTTGCCTTTTTTGGGCCAAAACAATGAGTTTTGTTCCTTTTTTAGATTGAGCTAGAGGACATCCATAGGTAACGATGAATATTTTGGTTCAGTGACAGTAGTGGACTAAGGTTATGTGCCAGCAGCATAGATATTGTGAAAGATGTTGCGTGGCACTCCATAATATTACCTAGAAAAATCATGTACGCTTTGAATAGAAGTAGCATGAGATTGGATTTTGCATATCAAGTGTACACATAATTTAAAAATCAAATCCTTTCTATTTTTATGGATATAAAGTTAAAGACAGGCAGTATAATGTAAGAAAAGAGGCGAGTTCATGTTTCAGTATTTTATTTTTGTTAATTTTAGTCCATCTACAAGCATCAGTTGATGGTTTTTCCATTGTCTCAATCCAAAAAGATAGTGTCTAAAAATACGGTGAAAGATGCCTCTTTTTCTTTTTTTACCCCCTCTTGATCACATCTGATGCTCCTTCGGTACATATGGTAACAACAATAGTGCATCTGGCAAAGTGCAAACCTCATACAAACCAAACTGACCTCATTCACACCGACAGCATCAGACAAACAGCCTCTTGGACCCCAAACCAGAACTTTAATCTCATGTACAGCGAAGGGTCCTTAGAGTTTTTTTTTTCTTTACTTTTTTGGTGGTAGATTCGTCAGGGGGGCTTTTTTTTCAAAGGCTTGGTGGCTATCAACAAACGTACAAAAGATTTTGTGAAAGACGGGGCTGTTGAGCCACATTTAGAGATACATGAAAGGGGTTGTGTTTAGAGGGCTTTGCAAAAGCAGGCTGTGACCAGAGATCAGAGGCTATTCATTAGTAGAAACAAAACTAAATATTTTAACAGCTTTCATGAATTGCATTTAACATTCAGTATAATTTGCACATATTTACAAATGGGTGTGCGTACAGTGGGCAGGTGCTCGTTTCTGTTGATGCAAGACTTAAAAACTGGTAATGCTGGGTGCAGCCGCCAACAGGTCGTAGATAGAGACAAGAGGTAAAACCTGCCTACCTAAGGGGAGTTTACACATGTGCATGGACGCAACTGCCCCCTACATTAAATGTAAACACAAATACTGTACATTCTGGCTTTCTTTAAAAATATCTTTCACTCTCACAATCACAGACATACAGAGTAAACCTTCTACACACTTTGGAAGAGGTGAGGGCACACAGACAGATATAGTGGAATGTACGTTGGTCGTTCTGACATTGAAAACACTAAGTTACGGTCTCTGCTGCTTCATAGTTCAGTGGTTTCTTTTAAAAAAATGATCCCAAAACCATAACAACTTCTCGTTTTACC
Source organism: Girardinus metallicus (assembly GCA_903067095.1). Taxonomy (NCBI): domain Eukaryota; kingdom Metazoa; phylum Chordata; class Actinopteri; order Cyprinodontiformes; family Poeciliidae; genus Girardinus; species Girardinus metallicus. Next base: position 47,108 of record CAEGAE010074751.1, read on the forward strand.
TGAAAACTCTTATGGAGGAAGTTAGTGGAGCATAAGATGCTCTTAAACTGAGAATTATTGATACAGTGCCTTACAAAAGTATTAATGCCTTTAGGACCTTTTTTTTTTGCAATCACAGGTTTCAGTGTATTTTATGGGCATTTTAGGGTTATGGACTAGGGTAAGGGGTTAAGATTAAAAAGTAGTGGATAGTAGAAGGAAAGTGAGGCATGGATCTCAAACCTGGAGAGTCACCTCTTGTTAAGGTTATTAACAGGAGGTGGAAATCTTATGGGTTATCTCTTTACTCGCTTTGCACATCTAGAGAACATAATGTCCTATTATTCTTTACAAAATTAGCTCAAGCACAGTAAAATTTCATACGCAATGTTTCTGAAAAGAAACAGTACGTCTTACCACAGTTTCTCATTTAGGTATGGGCCTTTAAGGTTCAATCTCAAGAGTTTTGCTCTGGATTTAGCTCCATCCATCTTTGTCTTTTGCTCTGACTAGCTTCCTTGTGGAAAAGCATGCCCCAAATCATGATACTACCATCTTTCAGCAGGGGCATTGTGTGTTCAGGTTCACATGCAGTGTTGGTTTTCTGACGCACATACCATTTTAGATATATTTGTGCCTTATGGCCTGTAACAAACTACAAAACTGACTTGTGTCTTTTTTTGCTCAAAGCTGACTGTCTTCTTGCTTCTTTCATAAAAGCAAGATTTGTAAAATTTAATAGCTGTGGCATCAACAGCTTCTCTATTTACTAATTAGATCATTTCTGAAGCCGATTGGTTACTTGGGATTTTATTTAAGGGTATCTGAATAAAAGGGAAGTGGATACAAATGAAAACCAAACTTCAGATTTGTTTTTAAAAAGTGAAAAGCTATTCAGCTTCACTTAATCTATAAACTTTTCATTATGTGACAAGGGGTTGTCAGGGGTATGAATATTTTTGCAAGGCACTGCGAACGACTTATTTTGACAATTAGTCTTTCCTTAGCCTCTCTTTGGAAAACATGCAGGATTTCTTTTGCAGTCGTTTCCTTGTCTCCAAATGTTGAACTGATAGCTGTCCAGTTAAAGGTGCACCAACTCACGGCCAGTTATGGAGGTACTGAACCTCAGGTCCATTTTTTGTAAGGAAAAAAAAAAAAAAAGCCAACGTTTCATCTTCTGTCACATTAGTTCAGTCTGTGCACTCATCCAGCTTTGAATCTTGGACTGAAATAGTGGCTGGTCTCCTGGCAGGTCTGAGTCTCTTATCAAATTGGTCCACCATCGAAGTGTACTTTTTTTTCCCCCAGAATGTCTGAGCTGCGGAGAAGAAGACACCAAACCACATTCATAGGGCCTCTAGACTGGATAAGGACCCCTGGTGTCTCCCACAGAGACAGCCGCATCCTTGCTTTAGGTGAAGCCTGGACACAATCCTCAGCTGGCAGCAGCCACATGAGTGTGATCTGGCTGGTATGGCGAGAGGAGCCCCACGGGCCCCAGGGTGATGGGGGTCCCAAAGGAGGACAAACGGAAGGAGCAGACGGGAGTTTGGAGGAAGTGATCATCTATGTAGATTTGGAGAGATCCTGGGGCTGAAATGGAAGACTTGTGTGTTCTTTTTTTCATTCCCCTCTTCTTTAACGTGGAAATGACACGGTGCGAGGAGGAAGACAGGCATGGACAGGACACATACAGAGAGACAGACAGTGATCTTATCCTCCTCCAGATCTGAAACACAAGGACAGAAGGAAAAAACAGCTGCAGGAAGATGAACACAAACAGGCAGAAAAATGGCATGAGTATACAAATTTAGCTTTAAAGTCAAAGCAGGGGTTGCATCGTTGTCAAGCACGAGTGAAATAATCCTCAAAAAAAACATCCAAATAATCTTAATGAATTAAGTTACAAGTTGACTATTAGATTTTCTAAGATTATACCTTCCTCTTCGAATGTTCCTGCATCACAGAAGCAAGCCAAGAAAGGAGACAAAAAGTCAAAACATGTTGAATGAGCAAGACCAGGAAAGTACAAATACAATTACTACAACAGTGTTTTTTTTTTTTGTTAGTTTTTTTTTTAGATCGTTATAACATTGTGTAAAATAAGACAAAATGAAGAAGCATGAACACTAGCTACACAAAACAGGCTAAATATTAATTAGAATTGAATTAAAACTTCAAATTGTTTCTATTGAATTAGCTCTGCTAAATGACACTGTTAGATTTAAGTACAAGACATAAATCCAACAATGATAATTCAGTATGATATCCATCTGACAGTCTCCCTCAAATGATCTTCTGTCAGAATAAAGTGGTGAGATCACATTCAGCAGAAACTGTTAAGTCTGACTAATAGGAAGAAACTTGCTCATGCACACAGTGCCAGCCACATTTGAGTACATCTATTCAGACAGAAAACAAAACCAATGTTAAGAACTAATAGTTTTAAAGAAAGCCTCCTTTGCCAAGTACTGCGCTCCGAAATAATCTTTTAAAATAACTTAACTGTACTCTTTTGTACATTATACTTTGGATTTGTTAAATTTTGGCAAGAGAGAAAGACTGAGATTTTTGGCAACAATCACTCTAGATTGGTCTGAGATAAAGGATGGCATTTTGTGGGAACCCCTAATGCTTACTGCTAAGTATAGAGGAAGAACTGTGCTGCTGTGATATACCAGGAGAGTGCAAATAAGAACATGCTGGACTTTACCACCATGTGCAAATGGGTCATTCCTGGATTTTTCAGCCAATTCATAATCCAAAACATTTGGCCAAATCAACAGAAATGGTTCACAAGACATAAAGTCTACCATCTTCTTGATCTACAGTCCTGTACATGAAACCTGTGGGTGACCTCAAGAGAAAAATGCGTGAAGAAAACAGAACTCTGGATAATATGATTTTGAAACAAATTCACTGCAAAAATCACAAAATCTTACCAAGTAATTTTGGTCTAGTTTTAATGAAAATATCTTACTACACTTGAAATAAGACAAACTAACTTAAAAATGAAATTTCAGCAAGATACGAAGGCATGTTTTAAGTAAACAATTCCTTAATACTTATGAAAAAGTATTTGTTCTATTGGCGCACAAATTAAATTATAATGTGGGAAAAATGTCTTGCAATCTGCCAGTGGAACTTGTGCTTTTTCATCAATATTAAGTTATTATTTTCTTGAAACAAACTTCTATATCTTGCTAAAAAGTTACTTGTAAGTTAGTTTTGTCTCTTTTCAAGTTTGCCAAGATATTTGCACCAACTAGAGACAAAACACTTGGTAAGATTTTGTGGTTTTGCAGAATGATCGATGATCCCTCTCTATATTTCTGATCCTCTAAAAAGTTATCAAATTAGACCAAGTTGTGTACATTTGGCAAAAGGGGGTTGCACAAACAATTACCATCAGCAATATCAATAGTTATGCTACAAAAACAAACATTTCTTACTGTAAGATTTTTTTTTTAACCAATTGAACAAATGTACTTTAATTAAATGTTTTTTTTTTTCCTAAAGCTTTGAATAAGAAGTTGTACATCCAAAGAAAATGATACATGACTTTAAAGTTTTTATAGGCATCCTTACCAGGAGTCCTAATAAATGTGGCCAGCACTGTCCCACTGACCCTAAAAGGAACGACAGCATGCAATAAATCATAACCTTTCAATGACAATCTAATTCATCAGCCAGTAGGAGCCGTCCTTTTAGGTCAGGTCTTACAGAGGGAACCATAGCAAGCATGCAGAGGCGGCCTGTTGCACTAGAGTGAGGGAACTCGGGGTTAGGATGAGGCCTACTGAGGAAAAATGAATAACGGAGGCTTGAACAAGGTAATAAAAATAGAAAAAGTTTACTTAGGTTAAGACAACATGGACAATACTGTGCAAAAGTCTTGAATCATCCCTCATTTCTTTTTATTTTCCTTTGCAAGGTGTTGAACTTTCTTCAAGTGAACCATTAACAGAGACCACTTTTGAAGGTTAAAAGAAAGTCTTATAAATAAATTTGTGATTCTTCAGAACCTTTAAAAGGTAACGCAAGTCCAGAAAGGTAAACAAAAGTAATGGGGAACTTCCAGACATGGCACCAGTGGTGTAGATCAGATTGATTCTAACAGATCCTGGCAGAGAAATATCTCCCTCTTGCTCAGTCGTCACTGCAAGAGGCTGAGCAGGAAAACGCTTTAACGTAGAAGGAAACGTGAGCAAAAACAACCTCAGTGATGATTTGATCTCAAAGCCTATAAAGTGTTCCAGTGTGAGAGCGTCTCAGAGTTCACGCCCTCAACTCCCTTCCCAGCTACTGGGCAATGAGTTGCAACTATTTCAGACTGGTGATAGTGGGAGGGGTGGATGGGGGTCTTGAGGTAGAAGCAGACAGGTACACAAAGGCATGCCAGAACTCTTACTTAAATCCCCATCCTGTTCCCCCTAGGACTATAGCTGCCAGGAGAATAGCACCAGCGATGGACCCTATTATGATATTGGTGCCACTGGGACCTGTGCAGAGGGGGTAGGGGAGGAGGAAGGGTTCGGAGGAAGAGGAGGGGCAGAAACAAAAACAACACCACTAAAAAACACACGTCAGAAGACCGCATCATCACAGTACGACATCAACTAGAGAAAGAGAGAGGCAGATGGTGAGAAACAGAGAGAGGGATGAAGGGGAGGGAGAGACCATCACGTTGGGTGACAGGTGAGCGAGGGAGGTTCAGGGGGGGTGGGCTCAGGGGGGACAACGGTTACACGAAGAAAAAAAAAAAAAAAAAAAAAAGCGAATTGTTTTACTTTGTTCTTATTCCCCCTCTCCTGCTCTCTCAGCTGGACACCCTCTTGCTCAGGGTGGCAGTTTTGGGTCTAAAAGAGCAGCTGCTTAATTTCTCTGTCTCATTGGCAGACTGCAAGAAAGTAAGAGAGACTTAAAAAAATGCAGTGCCTGAAAAAAAAAAAAAAAAAAAAAACACCTCTAAGCACCGCACATATATTCACATTTCAGCACATACGCTCAACACACACCTACAATATAACAGCAAGGCTCGACAGGAAGGAAAACACACGGCTTAACAGCATCCTCATGACAGTCAGGTGAGTTATCCCACTTTGTGGTTTCAGCACAGAGAGAAGGTGGTGAGAAGAGACCATGAGCGGGGGATTAAATGATGAGAGAGGAAGAGAGAGAAGCCGAGAGAGAGATGGGAAAGCTTGAGTTCTGCTACTGACCTTTTTTCTCCGGGCCTGTCGGGACGGTGGGCTCAGGGATGGGATCGAAAACGCTGCAGTCCTTTCCTGTGTAGTCCCGGTCACAGATGCACTTCACCTCGTTGCTGCAGGTCTGCAGGTAAGAAGCAGTTGTTGTTGTGGGGGAACAGTAAGCAAACAGGTGTACAAAGTGGAAAAAAAAAAAAATCAGCAAAAAATGTTCCAGATAGATTTTTTTCCCCTTAATAAATAAAAACATTTCAAAACCTGATTGATTTTGTATTTACTCAGGCTATTTTAGTCTGATATTATTAGATGTGTTTGATGATCTAAAATATTAAAAATTGAAGGAATCCATAAATGTACAAATACTTTTTCACAGAACCATATTTGATCTTCTAGTCAGTGATCAGATTTCAACACAAGACACCATAATTTAACTTTTAATGTCTCAATAAAATGGAATAAATATGGAAAGTAATACAAAGTAGCTTATATAAACTCCATAAAAAACACAGTCTGGTACTAAGTCCATATAAAATGTAAATGGTATATTTAAATTTATAGATTTGTTATAGAACAAAGAGACATAATCAATTACTTCACTGTTGAAATAATCTACTCCTTTAGGAGAGAGCTCATTTTATTCTTGAATCAACATTTTTTAATTGTAAAATGGGTTGTTTTTGAAATATAAAAATATGCAGAGAAATCCTTAACTTTTTCCCATTTCTTTGTGCTGATTCTTTCACAAATAAGGTATTTTCGTTAAAAATATTGAAAAAAAGACAAAAGAAAACCTCTGTGATCGTAAAACTGCTAATACATCTCTATTTTTTTTAATTTGATTTATCTTAATTGTTATTTTTGACATAAATTTCAATAAATATCAGGACGTTTAAATGTTTTAAACCTTTACTCCATTCCTAAAAGCATGTTTACGCAAAAATAAAAATCAACAGAATGTGGGAAATAAAACAAAACTAAATTACATTAAGCGCCAGAGTTTCAACAACCTATACTACCTTCATAAGTATTTTATAAATATTGTTTACAACATGAGTCCATGTTTGGATTTTATCATGATTTTTAATATTTGAATTATCGAGCCTCTGTTTTAAAATAATCCTGGTGAAAAATAACCAGTTTAATAAACACCTACATTTTTCATCTAAAATCAAATCATGTTTTGAATGTCTTTACCCCGTGGTCAGAGCAAATGTGTCCAAGTTTAGATCCTGTGCAGGTGCTGAGGTTAAACGCTGCGACAGGGAGGCAGCGTCTCTCCAAACACATCATGTTAGGGCCGCAGGGCGTGCCGTCCTCCACGTAGCCCATGTCGGAGCCATCCTCTAGCAGAGCGTGGCCACCTCTGGGTGAAGAATCCAAAAGTGTCACATAAGTGGAAGAAGACAAATCGAATTAAAATATTAAAAGTGAACAACTTTTTTTGCACTGCTAAATGCTGCAGATGTGCTGCAGCAGCTTACCTGCAGTCCAGGTACTTGTTCTGATGGTAGAGGGTAAAACTGGTCACCTCACCCTGCAGATCACCAAATTTTGGCTTTGTTGTGACGTTTGCACAGAAAAGGAAGCCACATAATACATCCCTGAGGTGAGAGAAATAAATACAAACATCTGGCTTTAATATAATCAGCAGGTTGTGTTTTGGGGAATCCAACTCAAAACTTTGCAGCTTGTTTTACTCACGGCTTGTTGCACTGCAGCCAGCCTTTCCCTTCAGCCCCTCGACCACAGTTCCCCTTCTCCGTCCCTTCAGCGTTCAGCTTCTCATAACAGAACCTGTCTGCTGAATCTGATCAAGAATTAAAAGTGGAGCAGTCAATGTAAATCACATGTTTATGTCACGGAATGAGATAATTGTTGTGTCTGTTTGTACACACTATAGCCCCAGAGTCCTTTGCACTGTCCATCACGAGTCCTGCAGCGTCCACCATAGCAGCGTCCCTATGAAGGTTAAACAGTGCAGGTAAAGCATAAAGCCCGGCATAAGAGTTGGAAGATATAATGATCCAGATCTTACCTGGCTGTTGTCACACATGTAACCATCCAGCTTGTGGACATTATGAGGGCACTGCCAAAGAACAAAACCCCATAAATAAACATTCACACAACACGCATCAGTTTCATCCAGGGTTCTCCACAGGAAGTTTCACCTGGCTGGAGTCGCCTGTGCAGGTTTCGGGAATATCACAGTCGTTCACGGCCTCTCGACACGCAACACCTCTCAGCTCATACTGGGAGGTAGAATAGAAGAGACTTAAAATTGTTGGAAACGTCAGAGGTGTCATACTGGCGGTTTAGAATTTAAAGGTTGACGTAAAAGGAGGGAATCTATTTATATAGCATCAAGTCGATGAAAAAATATAAAGACAGGATTATTTGCTTGTTCTCTATGCTTATGTTTTGCAAAAATCTTCACCTTATTTTGTGTATGTGGCTGATCAAATTTCCACCAACGCTTTAACTGCATTTTAATTTGGGTAAAAATTTAGCTGGAAACCACAAGAGTTTTTTTCTTTTCTCACATCTGCCGCTAGGTGGCATGGTAGAGTTTCTTTTGATAAAGAATTAACCCTTTCTGCAGCATTGTGGAAGGAAAAAAGATAAGTCGCATGGATTTCTACCTTAATTTCAACTAAAGGGCATAATTATGTATTGGAGAGATGAAAATGAATATTTATTTGTTTGAAATGTATGTGCATACCAGGTCATGCATAAATAGATGTGGATTCATGTATTGTTACACTCAATGTGTGTAAAACAAGACTTGGATAAAGAAGCATTTCCAAAATTTAGTATTTCGTTTTGCATCAAACAGCCTTAGAGTGTTCTATTATTGCAGAAAAACTTATTAGCTTAATTTGACCAACAAGCAAGGATTAAGTTAAGGTCCAAGCAGAGTTGAACAAATTCAATATGATTATCAGGTTTTTGTAGAGCAATTTATCAGAAAAATGTGGGAAAAGGCAAAAATATGCAGGTGAAACAATTTCTTGTTTTTGCTTGTGCCTAATGTATACATTACCCATCTTTATAATTTATAGATATGCTACTTTGATTCTTGTTCAACATACTTTACAGCCACTACAGCAGAGTCCATTGCTGCACATGGCATCATGGGTAAGAGTACACTTTTTACAGCAGGCTCCTCCGCTGCGGGCACATTCCTACAGCCACAGACAGGGGGGAAAAAAACAAAAAAAACTGTTCCACTAAACTCTACATCATCTCAGGTCAAAATATAAGTTTAATGTGAAGGAAAGTTGGCTACTCACCACCTGGGATCCACAGTCACATTCTTCTCCTGGCTCCACAAAGCCGTTTCCACACTCTGGAGGGTCCAACAGCTAAAATAATAATAAAAGAAAATTATATATATATATATATAAATAAAGATAATGCTGTGTAGAAATATAGAGATAAATGAGGCAAGGTGTACAAATGAATAAAATCTATAAGATAAATCTATTCAGAGATGGACATCGCACCCCTTATCATCCTCACCTTATTCGGCTTGTTGAAGAGGCAGCTCCCACCGCCCTGGAGCAAGAACTGGATGTACTCGTCAACACTACAGCGAGAAAACTTTCTGGGCAGATAAAATCTGTGATCACACACATAAGCACACGCACTCAGACGCATGAAGACCAAGACATACACTAAAACACAAACAGTACAATGCTTTTTGGCCAGTCAGAAATGCCAGATCAACCGTGGGTGTGTGTGCCATCACTTTGCAATCTGACACAAATGTTCCCATCTGCAGTAAGATATATCTCAAATAATTCACATCTTTATTATCCCATCTGTCTGGGGGAGCCCAGTCCAAATCATTCATGTAGTAAATACTTTTAGTTCACATTTTGTAATTCTTTACACAGCAATCTGGCATCTCCTGTTAAGGCAAAATTTATTTAGGCTTCAAATAAGAAACTTTAAATCTCATGAAGGTGTTAACTTGTTTAAGTATGAGCAAACAAATAGGGTAGGAACAGCCATTTTACCCAGTATCTTCCATTATGCAGCCCACCCAGGCATCTGGGCATCTGCAGTCACCTGAAAAAGAAAAAGAAAAACAACATAAAATACAAAGAATAACTTCTATTTTTAAACACCACAGAAAAAGAAAGGAAAATATTACAAAACACAAACTTTTTAGAAACTGTCAGAAAGCCTGCCTGGCTATTTTGGGTTCCTCCACATTATTTAGGTCACAATTCCATCTGTTTTCAGAGTTCTCAGTAATTTAGATTCAGATGGATGAATGGGAAAATAAATTCACACAAAAGAACCAATCTTAGTATGATCAGTTCTTTGCATATAGATTCCTGGATGAATGCGTATTAGTTTATATCTGCATCATTTTGTAATTTTGACTTTGCTTTTTTCTTTTTGTGTGCAACTTTTCTGAATATGAAAACATACCCCCAAAGTTTTGGGCTGATCTTACATCAGTTGATGCCCAATTTTAAGACGCTTTGCCTCAAAACGGGCAAAGTGTCCTTTTAGGACACTCAAAAGAAAATTTACTTTCGTTTTCTATAAGCTAACCATAATTTACTGATCAGAACCACAATAAATAGAAATGGGCTGTAACACAAAAGCATTTTATTTCTAATAGTTATATGTAGGTACTATATACAGCTCAATTAGATAATAAATGTTATATATAACTTAATTAGAAATAAGATTTGACCAATTTTAAGTATGCATCGCCATAATTTATTAAAATACTTGACTAACAATATAAATAAATTCATAAGTAATGGTAAAATTGAAATGTATGAAATTGTTTGTGCAACAGCTTGGGATGAAATAGTGATGAGTATGAAATGGTAAAAGGGTGAAACCATGTTGAGCCTCTTTGTATGTTAAGTCATTTTCTGTTGTCTTACCTGCTGAGGCTCTTGCGTTGTTCCATCTCATCCCGATGTTCTGGCCAAGACTCTGACACAGAGTGATGGCCATTGCCCCGACACTCCCATACTGAAAGTTAAAACAGACTTACTAAAATGTAATAACTACTTGAAACAAAATCCATCCATCCATTTTCTGTTCACCCTTGTCCCTTAATGGGGTCGGGAGGGGTGCTGGTGCCTATCTCCAGCTACGTTCCGGGTGAGAGGCGGGGTACACCCTGGACAGGTCACCAGTCTGTCGCAGGG
>CAEGAE010074752.1:0-41259 GCA_903067095.1 Girardinus metallicus
GATGTCTCATGCTCCCTGAACCACTCTTTCACAATTTGAGCCCGATGAATCCTGGCATTGTCATCTTGGAATATGCCCGTTCCATTTGGGAAGACAAAATCCATTGATGGAATAACCTGGTCATTCAGTATATTCAGGTAGTCAGCTGACCTCATTCTTTGGGCACACAATGTTGCTGAACCTAGACCTGACCAACTGCAGCAACCCCAGATCATAGCACTGCCCCCACAGGCTTGTACAGTAGGCACTAGGCATGATGGGTGCATCACTTCACCTGCCTCTCTTCTTACCCTGATGCGCCCATCACTCTGGAACAGGGTAAATCTGGACTCATCAGACCACATGACCCTCTTCCATTCCTCCAGAGTCCAATCTTTATGCTCCCTAGCAAACTGAAGCCTTTTTTTCTGGTTAGCCTTACTGATTAGAGGTTTTCTTATGGCTACACAGCTGTTCAATCCCAAACCCTTGAGTTCCTATGCCTATCGCCTATGCAGTACTTATCCAATAGGAGGCTTGTACCAATTTGCTTAGTTAAATCCAGGTGACGACTTTTATTTTGGCCAGGCAGTGTATAATTCCAACAAATTTGTATCAATATGAAAGAGAGGCAGGTTAGTGTATGAAACAGTCAGTGAGTCTGAGTGCCCAGAGGCCTAAAGTTTTTGGTGCAGAGGGGATTCTTCCTGCTTTGACTCTGTTACGCTATTTATAGAGCACAAAAGAAGAGATGACAGCTCACTACCAATTGCTTTTTCCGTGTAATTTTTGTAAATTACACTGACCTTATTTCAATATCTGTTCATCTTAAGAGTGATCAAGATTAAAGAAAAAGAATAAATGGGTTTCACAAAATAATTTTAGTTTGCTAAGACACAGAAAGAGATGGCTGACGAAAAAAAAAAGAGAAAGGCAATTGTTATATTAAAGGGTGATAGTGATGTATTTCTGTGCCTGGCGGGAGCTGGACTCAGCTGCAGAGAGAAAAACAGATTGGATTTATAGTTAGAAAAATACATTTATATACAAGCTGCATGGTGGTGCAGTGGTTAGCACCACTGCTGACCAATGCTTGACCTGGACTTCAAGGTTTCCATTGAACCAATGATGGCAAAGCTATCATAGATGGTTTAATGGGAAATTGAGGTGCAGCATGTATATGAGAGTGTAATGATCTGAACAGAGGACCCGGAATTTCAGTCAGACACCAAATAAACGAAACAATTATTTATTGAGGATCGGGATCTGGGACAAGCAACCACCATCAACAGGACAGGAGTCTCCTCGTAGAGTGTTGTAGCGGACCGGGGCAGATATTGGTTCTCCGTGACAGGAGTATCTCTTGGGGTTAATTGAGGAGGAGGTCAGAGACGGGGAGGCAGTGAAAAGGCCTTGGGGCAGCTGTAGGCGGACCGCTACCGGGTTCACAATCTTGGAGATAGGGAATGGACCAATGAAACGAGGTGCCAACTTCCGACTCTCCACCTGTAGGGGGAGATCCTTAGAAGCCAGCCAGACCTTCTGGCCAACGTGGTAGGTTGGTGCTGGAACACGGCGCCGATTGGCAGATCTACATTGCACCTCCGACATCTTGGTCATGGGTCTCCTTGCCTTTCTCCAGACCCGTTGGCACCTCATGGCTGCAGCGTGAGCGGAGGGAACCTTAGCCTCCCTCTCTTGAACAGTGAATACCGGTGGCTGGAAACCGTGGACAATGTGGAAGGGCGAAAGGCCAGTGGAGCTCGAGGGAAGAGCGTTTAAGGCCTGTTCCACCCACGGCAGGTTGTGCGACCACCTTGTAGGGTCAATGTCACAAGGGATACGGAGCTTGGTCTCGATCTCCTGGTTTGCCCTTTCAGTCTGTCCATCAGTTTGGGGATGGAACCCAGACGATAAACTGATAGATATGCCAAGCATGGCACAGAACTCCTTCCAAAAGTGAGAAACAAACTGAGGTCCCCTGTCTGAGACAATGTCCGTGGGGAGCCCATGGAGGCGGAAAACCTCCCGTGCCACAATCTCCCCCATCTCCTTTGCAGAAGGGAGTGTCTTGAGGGGGACCAGATGGACCATCTTAGAGAATCTGTCAATGATGGTTAACATGACAGTAAAACCATTAGAAATGGGCAAACCTGTGACAAAGTCCATGGTAATGTGTGACCAGGGGCGTGACGGGATGGGAAGGGGCTGCAGTAACCCCGAGGGTGGGCGACGAGATGACTTGGCTTGACAGCATTGATGACAGGCTATAATGAATTCCTTAACATCTTTGGTCAGTGAGCGCCACCAGAATTGAGACTGGACAATTTGTAAGGTCTTACTGATGACAAAACAGACGGGATTTATGGCAGAACTTGAGTACCTTGGGAACCAGGTGTTCAGGGACAAACAGTCTGTCAGAGGGGCACAAGGCTGGAACCGGTTGGTCTACGGTGGCGTCCCTGACCTCCTCCTCCAGCTCCAACATGGTCACCATCAGCCTTACTGAGTCCGGGAGGATGAAACCTTCTTCACCACTCGTCCTCAAATCGGAGGATTCATAAATTCTTGACAGAGCATCTGGCTTTGTATTCTTGGTCCCAGGTCTGTAAGAGAGTGCAAAATCAAACCGTCCAAAAAACAGAGCCCACCTTGCTTGTCTGGGGTTGAGTCGTTTAGCTGCCTTCAAGTACTCCAGGTTCTTGTGGTCCGTCCATACAAGAAATGGTTCCTTGGCCCCCTCCAGCCAGTGTCTCCATTCCTCTAGTGCTAGCTTAACGGCCAACAGTTCTCTGTCCCCCACATCATAGTTACGTTCAGCACTGGATAAAGTCTTAGAAAAGAAGGCACAAGGATGAATCCGACCATCAGAAGTTCTCTGGCTTAGGACAGCACCTACCCCAGTGCTAGAGGCATCAACCTCCACAATGAACTGCTTTGCAGGGTCGGGGGACCGGAGAACTGGAGCAGAGGTGAACAGGGACTTGAGTTTAATGAAGGCCTCATCTGCCCGTTTATTCCACGTGAACTGGACCTTGGATGAGGTAATGGCATGAAGGGGAGATGCTACTTGGCTATAGTTATGAATGAAACGACGGTAAAAGTTTGCAAATCCAAGAAATCTCTGTAACTGTTTGCGGTCAGTGGGCATAGGCCATTCCGAGACTGCCGAAATCTTAGAGGGATCCATGGTCACCTTGTTTGGGGAAACTATGTAGCCGAGAAAAGAGGTGGTAGTGGTGTGAAACTCGCATTTCTCCGCCTTGACAAAAAGATGATTCTGGAGAAGACGAAGAAGAACAGACCGAACATGGCACTTGTGGGACTCCAGGTCCTGAGAGTAGATAAGAATGTCATCCAGATAAACAAATACAAAGTGCCCCACCATGTCCCTCAAGACATCATTGACCAGAGCCTGGAAGACCGCTGGTGCAAAAGGCATGACCAAATACTCATAATGACCAGTGGGAGTGTTGAAAGTGGTCTTCCATTCGTCCCCTTCTCTGATGCGAACAAGATGGTATGCATTGCGTAAGTCTAACCTAGTGAAAAACTTGGCTCCTTGAATCTGATCAAAAGCAGAATTCATGAGGGGAAGAGGAGAGGATTCTTAACAGTGATGGCATTGAGGTCCCTGTAATCTTTACATGGCCTTAGAGACCCATCCTTCGTGCCTACAAAAAAAAACCTGCACCCGCAGGAGATGAGGATGGGCGAATGATTCCAGCCTTGAGGGAGTCCTATACGTATCTCCTCATTGCTTGGTTTTCGGGAGTAGAAAGTGAATATAATCGTCCTTGAGGGGGTGATGTACCTGGAAGGAGCTCAATGGCACAATCGTAGGGCCTATGAAAGGGAAGCGATGTGGCCTGGGACTTATTGAAAACCTCTTTCAGGTCATGGTAATGCAGTGGCACTTTGGACAAGTCTGGGTAAGTTTCTTCAATGGCATTGTCTGGAACAGAAGGAGTGCAAGCAGAGAGCAGACAAGTGGCAGAGCAAGACCTTGACCAGCCCAAGATTTCCTTGGCCTGCCAGTCGATGTGAGGATTATGCTTCTTAAGCCATGAGGACCCCAAAACAATGGGTAGCTGTGGTGATTGGATAATGATAAAAGTGATCTCCTCCTTATGATTACCCCCAAGCGTCAGACTGACCTTTTCTGTGATGAGGTGGGACCGGCTAATATGATGTCCATCCAAAGCTAGAACATTATGAATCAATGGAGCGGTGAGGAGTTTGATGTCGAGGCCCTTGGCAAAAGACTCATCCATAAATTCAGTATCAGCTCCTGAGTCAATGAAGACTGATACCTGGTGGGGGATGGAGGAGACCACAATGTTAGCAGAGAAAGAAAATGATGAGGAGATGGACAACATATTATGGCTCAGTAGATCTCTCCTCCTATCTACTGAGCCTGACCTTTTAATGGGCACCTGGCGGCCATGTGACCCTTGCCTCCACAGTAAAAACATAAATTAAACTGCCTTCTGCGGGAACGTTCCTCCATGGAGATCTTTGTTCTCCCCATCTGCATCGGTTCAGGATCTGGTGCTTCAGTTGAAGGGAGGGAGTAGCTTGTTGCTTATCTTACATTTTGAATTTTTTTTCAATGGGTGATTTTTGTAATTGAACTCGAGACACGTATTCTACTCTCGGTCAAATTCACCCGCTGATTAAAATCGAGACAAATGAGTCATGCAGAGAGTATTTATATTTTCCCCCACTTCTGCTGACTGTCCACTCAGTGTGGGTGGAGTTTGCCCACGAGAACAGCAAATGTTCCCGTCAAAAGTTGTATGAACACCTGCTTTCTCACAGTTTCCTAGTGAAGTAAAGAGAATAGTGAGAAAGTGGGCTTGTGTGCGTGCCCACTTTGTGTGTGTGTGTGTGGGTGAAATGCGGTTCATAGCTGCAAGGAAACAAATAGAATTGGACTTTTTTTTTATCGTTTTTACCCTTCAGTTTGTCTGCTGGGTGAAATTGACCCAAACAGCATCTATGTAGTATGTAGACGAAGGGGGGGTTGCAACTGTGTAAAATGAATACTTTTTCAATTTACATTTAGAGTGCACCTATTAAGACCAATAGAAAAAGTTTCATGCAAAAAAATACTTCCAGCTATTTAAAATAAAAAAAATTTAAAACTTTAAAATGGGTCGATTTGACCCGCAACATAACAGGAGTGTTAAACAAAACCAAATTTCAGGACTTTTTATCTTAAACTGTTACAATAAAATGAAAAAAGTAAAATGTATTTCATATAGAACACCCAGAAAAAAGGAAAAAAGAAATTGAACAATTATTCATAACCTCAAATCTGATACTCACACTTTTACTTTATGATCAGAAGCTGATGTGAACAAAAAAGTTTTCAGCCCTGATTTAAAGGAGCCAAAAAGCTTCTCAGGTTTTCAGGGAGTTTCTTCCAGAGCCAGTGAGCATAGAAGCTAAATGCTGTTTCTGCTTGTTTAGTTCTGCTCCTGGAGACACAGAGTGAGCAGATTTCTGAAAACCTGAGGGGTCTGCATGGTTTATACTTGATAAGGAACTCACAAAGACCATTTAGTACTTTATAGAAAAAAGAGTTTTAAAATCTGCTCTTTGACAAATTGGTGGGATATGATCCATTTTCAAAAAGCAAGATCAATGAATGCATCATGTTTACTTGGACTTTGACTAATAACCCAATGTCCAACCTCATCAGGAAGAAAAATATGGTTCTATGTTACCCTATATTGACAACCCTGCCCCCTCATCCAACACCAGCCTTTTTCAGATTAAAGTTCCCATAAATGATCTATAAAAGAACCTGCTTGTAAGAGGCTCTATAGTTTTTTCCCCCCCAAGCTTATAGATTTAATCTTATGTTCACACATAGTTAGACAGAAATAACATGTAGCACATTTGCTTCAGCAGTTCTCAATAAAAAGACATTTTAAAAAACTCAATCAATGCTTTTAATTAAAGAAAAGAGATAACTGAGCAAATTAGTTGCACACAATGTAAATGTGTATTTCTCAAATCAAAGCAATACTTAATTAAATGAGCACAGGGGTGAGTAGTTTCTACTTGTCATAACTGTGGTTAAGCTAAATATCTGGAGATACTGTAATAAGTGAACATAATTTAAAAATATGCGTTTTGTGTTTAACTTGGGTGATTTACTGTAATGTCGGCTTTCTTGTAGCAACCTGTTTATTCAACTGATAATTGATGTTGAATAGACAGTTTCAAGATAAATACTTATTTTCAGTGCTGCACATAAAGGTTCATGGTGTGCTCATTTCAGAAAAATGGTCAGGTTTTAGCACTTGTTAGATGAACAGATTGTAGCCTGAAAGACGGAGCAGCTAAGTTCGAGCAAAATGAAACAGGGAGAAAAAAACAATTGTATTGAATGAATAATTTTATTTTTGGTTAAATATGAATCACTATTCATCTGGAGTGTTTTGACCTGGAAATATAAAAAGTAAAGAAAATTAAGTAATAAAATCATATATGAGTTGCACTGAATATACAGAAACTTAAAAACAAATGACAGAAGTTTTTATTTTATATTTCATTCATCGAGAATCATTTTATTTTTGTTAAATACAAAGTGAAAGCATTATCGGCCGAAAGAGGAAGATGGCCGACTTATCTGGATGAGGCAGCTCTGTCAAACTTGGTTGCCCTGACAACATGACAGAACCACACTTGCTATTTCAGTAAGCAAACCACCACTTCCTGCCTTGCACTAACATGTAGACACTCAGTACTTACAATACTGCTGTCCAAACCACCACTCAAGAATAAAAACTATACAAAACTGAAAAGTTTGAATTTTTTTTTTTTTTGTAATTTGTATGATGTATGTTGGGTCGCAACCCTCCCGACCCCATTAAGGGACAAGGGTGAACAGAAAATGGATGGATGGATGGATGTTGGGTCGCTCCTTTAACTCTTGTTGAGGTTAAAGTATTTATTACTTTTTAAATGTGTTTTGCTGAGTAATTGGAGGTGAGGTGATGTTGTCAGATGATTGGCTGTTGGCTGGAGTCTCATTTGAGTTGCTTGGTAGTGAGGTTATAGCTGCAGGGTTGAGAGCATGCTAAGGTCACCATCAGGCTAAAATAATCCACTACAAGTTTTGTACCTTGTATGATTCTTCAATAACAACTAATCCTATCATCCAAAAAGTAAGTAAAACCGTAGATAAAATTTGTATATATTAATACGTATATTAGTTGAGGAGTTTGACTGGAATGGTGACACTAAGGCAGTGGATGGAGAGGTGGGAGGTTGTGGCAGCCGATGCTGCTGGGATGCTTGGAGTTTAGATGGCAACAGGTGTCCAAAATATTTGCATTGAGTTAAAATAAGGCAGCTAAAAATACATAAATCAGTTCAATACCAATGCTTGTTATAAAAAATAAAGGAACACAAATATGAACAAACTTAACCTCTCCATTCTCCATATTTTACAACACATTTGCTCAAAAATTTAAAAAATTTAAAAAAGTAAAAAAAAATCTGTGACTTCTTGGTTGAAACATTTTAACTTAATTTAAAGGTTAATTTAATAAACAATTTTAGTTGAGAAAAAAAACAAACTAAAATGTTGCCAAGTGGCTGGTTCAGAGTGAGCGCCGGAGAAGTGTGCGGCGGGTGTATGAATACAGGTGGAGCAGAGCGGGCTGCTGTAGCTTTATGAATGAACTGGAAAATAAATTTCTTATCATCCCTGTCACCACAAGTGGGTGGCGGAGCGCAAGGTGTTGGTACATAGCTGTCAAATGTGTTTCTGTGTGTGACGAAAAGCCAAAGATCCCGTCACTAACGTGGACATGGAAGCTATAAATAGCTGGGCAAAGTGAAAGTTTATTAAAGTGACTGAAGATGAACACAAACTAAAAATTGGAGTAACGAAATTTTTCAGAAGAGCTTGCTGCTTTATTATCAAATTAAATACAATTTCAGAGTTTTGTATAATTTTTGTCGAAATCAACTTAAAAAGTAAACTATTTTTGTTACAGGTTACTTTTCAAAACTACAGAAAATTAATTGTTAGGAATGCAAAAATATGAAAATTTGATATCCAAAAATAATACTGCTGTTATGTCGAAATTTAGCAGTATTTTGTGAATGTTTTTACTCTCTTAATCAAAAGAATTGATAGATTACTCAATTACTTAAAAAATTGTTCACAACAGCACAAGTTTTGTATTTTGTTTGGTAGATTTGGCTTTTATTCTGATGATCTTGCAGAGTTGTATCAACTTTCTTCTGCTTACTTATTAGCCTTTATTTTATCATGTTAAAAAACATTGAAATTAAAAACTTCTTTTTCAAGGTAGCAGCAAAAAAAAAATATTACTATTACTCGTAATCTATAGGTTACATATGTGTTTTCAAGTTGATGTTATTTTTAATTATTGATAGACTAAGTCCACCCTATTTAGAGAACTGGGTACTAGATGCATTTACTCAGATTTCATATTTACTTAAGTTTAAAAAAATAATTCAAAAGTTCAAATTTCTGGCTACTCTAACACTTCTAGTTATTTCACTGAATTAAAAATAAACATGTTATGACAGAAAAAAATTCACCAAATAAAGACACAGACTTACAGTTTAATTAAGACCTCTACTATGTAAATAAGGTAAATTTTTCTGATATTATTCTTGGGGCCTCTTCTTTAATACTATATTCAAAATGGTTTAAATTGTTAAAACTGAAAAACGAAACACAAAAGTCAATTTTAGAATCATGTTTACCTTAAGTTTCTTATAATGGTGTAAGGACACTCAGTGGGGACCCAGAAATTCAACCACACACAGGAGTACGCAAAGGAAAAAAACAAGTTTAATAATTTTCAGATTCTGGTTGCTGCTCAGGATGAGGTGGTCAAACACAGCACTGAGAAGAGAGGGGAGAAGGCTGGTGATGCACAGATAAAGGAGGGGTATCTTTGAAATGTTCAACTTAACTGACCTGTAGAGCAGTGGACAGGTGGAGCAGAGGAACTGAGGGTTTGATGACAGGGAGGTGCAGGTAACTGGTTTGAACAGGCTTCTGTGGAAGCAATGAAGATTTCCACAAGGAGATCCAAAGGGCAACACCAGGGACTTTGACGATAATCAGGCAGAGGTCATACACAGGAGGACAGAGAGAGCAAACTGAGCTTGATGGGCAGGCAATACTCAGTGGTCATGAGGCAGAGCTTGGGTCAGGGTCCAGAAACCTAGAACAGAAGAGATCCGTGAAGAGCTTGGCAGGGGGGGGTAAATCCGTGGACAGAAAAGGGTCGTAGAAACGCTGAAGGCTTGGAAGGATGGAGCTTTAGAATCAGAAGGGTGACCTGTACAGATCAGATAATCAACCAACAATTACAGGAATCAAATCTATTGGTTTAAATGATATCTTAGAAAGACAACTCCGTCCACGTCCTCTGTATAATATCTACCTTCTCAGATTCTAGTTTCTCAGAGCCCTTCCTGCATGCATAATTCTTCACATTAAAGAGCGAGAAAATATAAAGTTCTTTCTGTGAGTAGGTTTTGGTTTTGGTGCAAAATATAGCATTCAGATGAAAAGTTTCATACAGTTTTTACTTTGTATTTCTTATGCATATTTTTTGTTTTTCTTTTGTAGCCTCCATCAAAGAAATAATTATTTTGTAGAAGTCAAGGTAACTGTTGGATAGTGACTGGTCCTGTTTAATAGCAAACTATCCATCCATTTTCTAAAACTCTTGTCCTTAGTGGGTGTTAGAAAACACCACTAAGGTTTTCTTAGTGGTGTTGGTGGAGAGGTGCTGGTGCCCCCCTCCAGCTAACGTTCCCTGTACAGATCGCCTGTCTGTCGCAGGGCAACACAGACAGGACAAACAACCATGCACAAACGCACTTAGGGAGAATTTGGAGAGGCCAATTAACCTGACCGGGAATCAAACCCAGGACCTACTTGCTGCAAGGGGCTGCACAGTGCTCCACTGTGCAGCCCCTTAAGATCAAACTAAAAGAACCCAAATTAAGACTGTCGGTAGCATTCACAAGGTTTTTTGTGGTTTTGTCACAGCATCTTTTTTACAAACCACAAATATGTGAAAGAACTATTGGTTAGAGATAAAGATTTAGAACGAAGCCGCCATGTAGTTAGCGAGGGAATGCAAGAGAAATTAGTTTAAAATTCGAGTTCCTTCATGATGAAAATTCATTTTCGAATGGGCCTGGCTCACGTGAGCTTTTAGCTTTACTCACTAATAAGGCTTTGATTTGATTCTCTGAACTGAAATCATGGCGGCTCCTGTTTATGGGCCATGATGCCTGGTCGAATGTTCATGCTACCAACCTTGACAGTAGGTATCAGTAATCTGCAGTAGTTTTAGGCCCTGTTTGCACAAAGCTGCTCTTCATTTAAACTAAATCTTTGTTGTGTAAATGAAACAACGAATCTTTAACAACAGTACTTTTTGAAATCATGTCCTAGAATGAAACTTTTCTTTAACATCCCCTGTGGATGTTTGAGGTACTCCACAGGTGTGAAAGCGCGCATGTGCAACACAATCAGTGGTGGACAACATAATGCTGTGTTGTGCTACTTAAACTGATAAAGTTGACACAATTTCTGATAAGGAACATATCAGTGTAATCAGCAGGTTACTGTTTACTATGAAAAGGAAGCTAAGAATCAAAAGCTCACACGTGTTCAACGATATGGTAAAATCACTAGTGGCCTGGTACGATAACTACAGCTGTCTCACCAGTGCCGTCTAAACATGAAACTTTTCCCCAATCAACATCTGAAAATACCGGCAGTTTTCAGCCAGTGACTTGTGTAAACACAGCCTGAGTAATGTGTCATTTCGCTTCGTTTAAGTATCTTAGTTTCAGAGATGTTGGAATGGACTGAGAAACGGCAGATGAATTGGTCTGCAGTAAATTCAATGTTCTGTTTGAGAAATAACTGAGTCAAAAAGCAAAGCTCTTGACTTTTCTGATTCACTTATGCCATGACCTTCACATATGGCCATTAGACATAGATCATGACCAAAAGAACAAGATCCCCAATACAAGCTGCTGAAATGAATGATAAGAATGTAAAATACAAAGTTTTCTGAACATGCAGATTTTTGTGTGGTTTCGTAACACTGATCTCACCAAATGAATCTCATTTTGCCACCTGCACCATTTGTTTTGACTCGATATAAAAGATAGAGTCCAGGTGTCTTGAGGAGACTCAGAAAAGCATTTCTTATAGGTAAAAGGTCAAATCTGAGGTGTTTATGTTGTATCTAAATTAAGTGAGTTTATGATGTGTGCAGCACAGGTATGATACTGACTGTTCGAAGGTACCCCACACAGTTACAAAGCATCCTTAACTGCAAAGACATAAAACTATCAATCTTTATCTCAAGGCCAATTTTCTTTTATTTCTGCCATTATCCTAATTATTGCTGAATTGTTAGTGTTTGTTTCAGGTCATTAGCTCCTTGTTGCAATCTCCTTCTCACCCTGCAGCCCATCCTGCATGTACCCCAAACTAACCCATCCCTCTGGGTCCTCAAATTCCCTCTTGGCCAGCGAACAGTGGGAGTGGGCACTGGCTCTTTCACTGTAATGAACTCCACAGAGACTCCAGTTCAGATTCATCACGAAAAAAATTGCTCCCATGGAGCCTTCAACTCAGTGAAAACAAACAAAAGTAAATATCTGGAATTAAGCACTAGTTGTTTGGGTTTTCACGGCATCTGTGGGCTCTGCCCCTCCCACCGTCTATTACTCTGCAGGATTGCTCTCTCTCCATTTCAACATTTATAAAAGTTTGTTTCTGATCCATTTTTCTTTACCTTTTTGTTTGTCATCAGCTCCATGTCCATGCATCCATAAGTCCCTCTTGTGGTGGGAACTCCTTACTGCACCAAGAGTGAGTAACAAACATCCAGATGACATAAAGGAACAGAAACTGAACAAATGTACATGATGTAGTATTACAGATGCTACGTACAGTTACACAACAAGCCACAGCTGACTGTTAATAATGTTGATATTTATATATATATATTTTTTTAGGAAAATTGCATTTTAAAGTATTCTTTTCTGAAAAGGTCTGCTTTTATCTGTTTCTTTATGGACCTATTAAGCTGAAAAACTGTCTCACCTGTTACTGTAAAACAGTCAGATGCCATGTTTAAACCTTAAAGTATTAAGATGAGGTCACATTTCACAGCTCTTAAGTGGCAGATACAGCATGATGCCAGGTGGTTTGATGAGTCATTCAACATGTTCTCAGGGCATTTATGTGAGAAATGCCTTGAGAAGATTTTACCTCTTACTGAGGACACCCAGCACATGTGTTGAACTGTGGCTCAGTTTTCTTAGTATGGAGGTTTTCAGTCTTGCAAAAGTATTTAAACTCGTTAAACTTGTTATGGGTTTGTTCTGTAATTTTGTCACTTTACAATGATATCCCTCTTTTTTTTTTATAAGTGTTTTAAGGTAGACCATCATGCAGCAGGGCTTAATCGGGAAGTTGAAGGAAAATAATACATGATTATCAATGGGTTTTTCACAAAAACAAATCTCATATCCAGCCTCTTTACTCTGATACACCTAAATAAAAATCCAGCCCAACTAACTGCCATCTAATAAATTAGTAAATTAATGGCAAGATTGGCAAACATGGAAGAAAACCTGAAAAATGTACTGTTCATAGAAGTTCTCCACCTAATCTAACTGAGCTTCAGCCATGTTGCATAAAGAAAAGTGCATAGCTGGTAGACACATACGGCAGAAGATTTGTAGCTTTTTTTGCAATAAAAAAGACATTTTTCACATGTTGGTCTGTCACATAAAACGCTAAATTTTTACAGACACCTAGAATCGATTTCAAGCTGAACTGAAACTGATCCAACACCAAGACAATGTTTTCTTTAAACATCTTCACAATTGTATATGAATTCACATGTATCCATTGTGTTATGATCTCCTTTTAAATTTGAGAATATTTACTTTTGAACTTGGCAAAAAGAATACAGAGAAAGAGGTGCACTCCTATAAATAAATACTGTAATGCTACAAGCAAAGTGTAGGTTTGGGGAAAAAGAAGTTTATCAGGTGTCTCAGGTGATTTCTGAGGAAGAATGAGGCCATTCCAAGGGACATCCTCTTAGATTTATTTATTTTACTCCCCTCTGCTTGTTTGTTTTGTTTTTAGAAGCCAGGAATATCAATATTTTTTTGCACATTTGAAATAGCTCGTGGGGTATGCCTGACGGTGGCAGCTCCGGCTTCAAACATATTAGTTTGCTGGGAGACGAGAATCACCAGGGACGGTCTCCAAACACGTGCGGGAAGCGGCAGCACATCATTTGAAGGCTGCTATTGTTTGAACTTCGGTAACTTTAAGCAGGTTAAAGTCATATTTAGACTGAAACGCTTGTCTTGTAGGCCTGCTTGGTTTTCAGGTTAGAATATTTGTCAGCGGCTGCTCTCTGGGGACAACGTTGAGAGGTTCAGGTAGAGAAAGACGGTCCCTGCAGTCATTTATCAGTGGGAAGCTACAACCAGCAGGCCACAACTGGCGTCACTCATCACCGCTGCTGCTTATACACCAACACATATAAAGGCACTCACACGCAAACACACAGAGCAGCGGTGTAATGAGTGACTCCTGCTCTGCACGTCCTTAATCTGCAACCACCAGGCCAGCACGGAGGGGGCACGGTAAAGAACAAGAAGCCTGCCGTGAGCTGAGCCAAAATAAAAAGCCAAGTGGCTCACTAAACCCGTCAGGGGCTTTTAAAAGGCACGCACTGCCTCTCTCTTGTCCATCCAGCAGGGCTACTGGGGCTTTATAAAACTCAACCCCACAAAACTTAACTCGGAAGCATCAGCTCAGCCTTCCGGAGCGGGCCTTTCCAGAAACTATAAACTATTGGGAACAAATGTCGTCTTCAACATGTTCAAAAGAAACCTGATCCTCACCGAGACGCTTTTATTAGAGTAGCAGATGCACACACACTGCAAGACACACTTCTGCTTATTCACTTCCTATGAGACTAAAATGTCTCCATCTCTTCCCCCTCTGCGTTAACCAGTTAACAGTCAGCCTACAAAACGCAACCAAAATGCTCTCAAACGCTAGAAGCAAAGATAATCTGTATTTTTACCACAACTGACCTCAGGCTCAGTTCTTTACTGTCATTTAATATGCAAACACACTGTGACAGTTTTAGGTAAAGAGAAGTCGGTTTGGAAAGCACCGCTCACACACAAGGTAGTTCCAAATAATTCTTAGAAAAGCTAAGAGACAAAGAATAAATTTAATTAAATAAAAGAAAAATAGAAAATAAAGAAAGTGTAGAAAAAAACCCAAAGGCAAACAACAACAAAAGAAACTCAATGTTGCCTCCCTGTGTTTGGTTCTGGTGGTGGGATCATTAAATGAACAGTCCTCTTGTAGGTTGGTGGGCCACAAAAACCTGATTTTGAAATAAAATCATAAAAATTACATTGATTGTTATTTTCCCTTTACATGCTCAACAATAAACTAAAGACTGAATAAGAGCAGGATACCAGTCACTATTTTTCCAAAACTGCTTGCTGTGACTTATCACATTCATTCTTTAATAACATTTAGGCGCCTCAACGAATCACTCTGAGGGCAACAACTGGCCCCCGGACTCCAGCTTCATTATTAAAACTTTATCACATGTCTTCTGCCAAAGTCCAACTATTTAAAAATACATCAAGGAGATTTTAAAAGATCTTACATTGCATCCATATGCCAGATGTTGAAAAAGCATTTCTCTTACTGTCCTCGACACATGTGCTGAGCTCCAACAAAAGAAGCACTCTGGCCATAAACTCACCAAGAGCTGTCCCCAAATAATCACTTCTGTCTGCTTAACCTAAATAGGCCCTGAAGAGGATCTCCAAAAGCTGAAGGGAAAAGATCTAACCTCTGCTATCAAATGCTTAGCTGGGACTAAATGCATGAAGATTATCCATCAATCCATCCATTATCTATATCCTTTTATTTTTGCAGGGTCATATCTCCAATAGTCATTGGGTGAGAGGCAGAGTACGCCCTGGACCAGTCGCTAGTCCATCACACGGCAACAAAGAGACAGACTGAGCAACCAACCACACGTACAACAGAGAGACTAATTAACTTGACATGTTTCTGAACGGTGGGAAGAAACCAAAGTACTCGGAGGAATTCAAACCCAGGGCCTGCTTCATGCTAAGATAAAGATTATCTTTTTTTTTAAATGCAAAAGTATTCATACCTTAAACATTTTACATTTTGCCACTTTTAACAACAATCCGTCACATATTTCACTGGTATTTTATGCTCCAACCCCTGATTCGTTTCTCCATCAACACGCCTGAATCAAATGAGTGAATCAAATCAGGCCTCTGCCAGACTCTATGGAAATGTGAAGAGGAAATTCAACAATTTGATTTGGCTGTGTTGGAGCGTCTTAAAGTTCAACTCGAAGATTAGAGTTGGAGTCCCCCACAATAAGTTAAGTCAAGTTTATTCGTATAGCACCTTTGAACAACAAGGCAGTTCAAAATACGTCACACCATGAAAACATAATAGACCAAAATATGTTGTGCTTAATTGGGAAATTGACATTTTTTTTTATTTTAATTTCTGAAAACTGTGGCATTAATTTGCGTAGAGTCAGCTTTTCAACCAAATGTTAATTTCTTCATCATAATAGTCAGTAGAATAGCATCTGAAAACTAGAATTTAAATGTGACTTGCACATAAACTCAAAAGAAACTTTTGTATCTCACTTCATAAGTAGATTCTGACCCATTAAACTGCTTACAGTTATTAGATTTAAGCCATTTCAGGAGTCGAGCTGAACATGCAGACAAGGAAAGCTCCGTGGGATGGTCACTATACAGAGTTTTCATGTTCCCACTGACCCTTTCCACCTGCAATCAGGTCCCCTGTCTCAAACCCTGCCAGCTGTATCGTCACTAAGGGTATAGAAACAAAATCTCCTCCTAAAAGTCTGATTTATTGAAAGGATTTTTTAAAAGAGACACGGGGAGATGACTGAGTTTCTGTCAGCACATCCTAAATAAGTTTGGGGTGTCAACTTTAAGAAGCAGTTAGAAAATGAGACTTAAGACAAGGCCTTGTCTGATAAAATAAAGGTAGAGAGTACTAAGAGCTGCACAAAAAGACAGGCAAGCAGCCAGACACACTTTTTCATAGTTCAAAAAAAAAAAAGAAAGAGGATAAAATAAAAACTTGGATCATCGTGAAATGCCGTCTGTTCTGGATATAATCAATAGCTAAAGAAGAATCCAGTTCAGGGCTGTCTCTCATATTTCAATCCCTGCTCTTCTGTGATCAATAAAAGTGAGCTGAAATCAAAGCGAGCCCTCTTTACTATTGTCTATTCAACGTTAGCAGACAAAGACTGAGGAGCCTTTGATCGCCCTGTCTGCAGGGCCCACAGCTAAACACAGACCCCATCCTCCCACTCCCACCCACCACCTCCAGGTGAGCGCCGTGTCTGGATGTCAGTGTGTGTTTGCGGGAGAGCCGAAGTGTTTTTTGTACGCGTACATGAGCGCACACAAAACAACAAAAGGCGTTGCTTTTTTGGAGGAATCACACAGAGATGATGTACAGCGAGGTGGTGCTGTCAGATGAAGGGTCATCACAGGACTTAGTGGACATTGTCCTTCTCCTGTAGGGTCGTATTTATGTTTTCTGTCAATGATTGTGGTCTTTTGTTGTTTTTCTCTGTTTCTGTCTCTTCATATGTTTTTTTCTTATCCTGTTCTCATTTTCATTCTGTTTTGCCATTTCTGACCTTTCTTTATCTTGTCCTTGTCTCTTCAGATTGTCCTCCTCAGATCATTGATTTTCTTAATTTTTTATACATGTCCCATTAGTTTAGCTCTTCTCTGGTCACTCTTTTGCTCCATGTAAGAGGGTTTTTTTTGTCTTTTGTCTTCCTCTGTTTCTTTTCATCTTTTCCCAGTCTTCTTGTGTCTTTTTCTGTCTTAATTGTGTTCTTTTATCTTTTGGATTTAATGTTTTGTCTCTAGTCTTGTCTTGCTCAGATTTGTCTTTTCCGGTTCTTTGAGTCGTTCCCTTTTCTTTTTGTTTGATCTTTCCTGTCCTTCCTTCTGAAGTTTGTGATCTTGTCTTTTTAATCTTGTCTGTTTGCTCTATGCTTTTTTTCTGTTTTTTAATTCAATTAAATTAAAAAAACTATTCATCTCCATATGGAGGCAATTAAAGGAGGCACCTTGTATTTTCGCATTCTGATACTCCATTTGTTTTTTTCCTCCACTATTGGGGGAAATTTGGTTCTCTACACCTCAGGTTGATCTTTCACGTCTTTTAAAAACTGCTAGGTTATTCTTTCAACCCAAATGTTGGACTGATGCTGTTGGGACAGAAACAAAAGAAATTTTAACCAAACATTCGGTCAAAAATTAAGACCTATTTGATTTCTAAACTCAACTAGCTTTTCTGCGTACTCTTTCTAGTTGAAGGATTTATTCAGAGGATGTGCATTTAAAGGAGATCAATGAATACCTGACAGAAAGAAAAAAAACAAGAAGCTTTCTGCATTAAGTTTGCATGTCCTCCCTGCGCATGTGTGGGTTCTCTCCAGGTACCCCGGCTTCCTCCCACAGACCAAAAACATGACTGTCAGGTTAATTGTTTTCTCTAAATTGTCCATAGGTGTGAGGAATGTTTGCTGGAGATAGGCCAGGGTGTACAGAAAGTGGATGGATGGATATTTTTATCAATCATCCTTTCATCATTTACTTGTCATTTGTCTGAGAATGTAACATTTTGGTTATTTTTGCTCCCTTGAAATGTTTCGCTTGTCATTCTGTCCTCTCCTGTTCCCCATTTGTCCTCCTCTGTCTTCTATCTTTCTCTTCCCTCCTCTCCTGTTTTGTCTCCTATGTTTTCCCTCCCTGTGTGTTCCTTTTCCTCACACGCCTGCCTCTGTCTTGTCCTCTTCCATCTTTCCTTGCCTTGTCCTCGTCTTTTCTCTTCTCCGCTGCTCTTCTGCGTTGCTTGTTCTCTGACAGCAGACAGGAAACTCCAAAGCAGCAGGACCCCTCCGACTCCCAACATGCACCTTGTTTACGTGTCCTAAACGACAGACAGCCCCGCTGGAGCCTCCCATGTTAGAGGAGGGGGGCCGAGGATCCGTTTGCTTTCAACCAAGACACGATCGCCTGATGACAGCCCGTGCCAACATGCTGAAGACGACTTATTATATCAAGGTGCTCCAACGTGTGCAGGTGCAGATTACAGCTGATTCTCTCTCCATCGGGCCACATGAGTGCATGACTGTAGCGAGGAGGCAAAAAGTATGTGGAGACATAATCACGCTTAATGATGAAATCCCTACTGAGTGTTTTCAGTTACAAGCTTTTTAACATGTAAATCTTCTGCATCTTAATTTTGCAAAAGAAACAGCAAAATGCAGTCAGACAGTGACTGCATTCAGTATCTTAATGTCGAACTTTGTAATGAATTCTAATTAAATTCAAATTGTTTTTCCACCTTTTTTACACAACTCTTTGCTCCTGGCTGGATCACCAACCTTTTTTAATGTGTAACCCCTAAGTTAGGCAAACAGTGATGCTACATGATGACAGAATCAGGATTTCCAGGTTCTAGTCCGCTCACAACGGAAGCTTTCGAGAGTTAAATAAACATAAAGCTAATATTTTGAACAACATGTTTTGCAGGACAATCAACCTTTTTCAGATCACACCAGGCCATCACCAAAATGAATACTAAAAGTGTATTGCACAGTTCTTATGGATTTATAACACTATTTACTGAATATTTATGAACTTATATTTAATTTTAATTTCATTGTAAAATTTAATAAGAAATCAATATTTATTCATTCTTACTTGTGTTTTAACACTGGGTTGCTTTTACATACTTTATGGCTTGTGGTTAAATGCAGACAGGATCTTCTATGGTTTCCAATACCACTTCAAAGATTTATTCAACAAGTCTTAACAGATTCTCCCAACTGAACTGTGAATCTGTGCAGCTCCTCCAGAGTTACCATTGGACACTCCTCTGATTAATGCTTGTTTTCAGTTTAGCAGAAGTAAGACAAACCTCCGGGATATAATTTATTAGGAAGAGGATATTCAGCTATTTTTCACAAAAGGGGGATGGAAACTAAAAAAGCACTGACAAAAAGCAGAAATAATAGCTGCAATTTTGCTACAATAATTTTTTCTATCCCTACTAAACAGTTTTTTGCCATTTGTGGCTCTTGTCTTTTTTTTTTTTTTTTAGCAGCTTTTAAAAAAGGCCTCCATGTCACTTTCCTCAACATATTTTTCAGACTGCCCCCAGGTGGCAGTAAAAAATACAACAGCTTTCTGAAGCCCTGAATAGCACAAGAGCAGTTCAGGCATAGACCCTCAGGTACAGCCTTCATCTTCCTGTGAAATATAGTTGAGTCTGTGCTGTGGATGTCTCTGTTCATTGTGGACAACAGCAGTTTTTTTACACTCCACTAGAATTATTTTATGTTTTTGTGCAAAATGTTCTGGAAAGAAAGAAGAATTGTCAGTTAAAGGTACTGAATTAAAGTGTGGAACAATATGAAATGTAAATAATCCCACAAAATGGAATTTGTTCAAGAATTTGAACCTGGTATCCTTCTAATTTGGAAGATGGAATTACATATGGCTCTTAAACCTGCAGTTTTTTTTTAAATGCTGTGACTTTAGAGCAGTGCTGTCCAAACTTTTTGCTGTCAGGGCCAAAATTGCCAAACTAAGAGAAACAAAGGGCCACATTTTTTCTTAGTTAAAACTGAAAAAAAAAAAATAATAAAATTCTGAAGATATTTGTTGTTTTTATTTCTATGATTTACTAAATAGACAATATTTTAATAATGCAGTCTACTTTTTAAGAACTCTGTAAATTATTGTTGAGCCAAAATATACACAGTTGCTTTATTAAATGACAGTTATATATTTTCCAAAACTTTTTTGGGTTCACTTTTCTCATTTTTCTTTTATTTTTACACTGGGTAGTATTTGCAGTTTTTATCGAAGTGCAATCAGTGAAAATAAAAATATTGTGGATTAAAAAAAAAATGTGTCTCATACCTCATGAATCTTCTTAAACATTAAGGAATGTTTAAGAAGATTTTATTTATCTATAAAAATGTCTCCCTATATTTGCGAACCGAGGGGCCAAACAAAATCCTCCAGAGGGCTGCAGATGCCCCCTGGGCTTGACTTGGACATCCCTGTTTTTGAGCGTATACAGACACCAGAGTGCTGGGATATGCAGCTTCATGTGCATTGCTGTAGAGAGTTGCGCAGATCAGCAATTAACATTTGTTGTGAATGTTTAAATTAGGAACACATTTTACTTTTAACATAAAAAACTTTTAAAAGATGTGTGTAAAATTAAATTTAAACACATCTTCTAAACTCCTAAACTCAGTAAAATTCAGTGTAAACCTGCTCTGTGTTTCCTGCAGTTCCCTTTATGACTGTAACTGAATTTATTCTGCACAGCTGCAGATGAGCTCAGTATATTTTTAAATGCACACCGCTGCTGATGCTGATGGTGATGACAGATCTGCCAGAGGCTGCTTTTGTGTCCCATTCCATCCCTGCATTTCCACAAAACTCTTAATTACTGTTCTTGTTTATGCTCTGTCTCAGAGACCAGAAAAAGGGTAACTCTCCCACTTTTCAACAGCGTTTTCTCACCAGTCATCCAGCTCGTTTGCTTCTTGGTTTCTGGCTTGCTAATGTGCCACATTTCGGTGCGAGCGCTTTCTTTCAGGCTGCTTGTTAAACGTTGCTGAGACGAGAACATGGACAGACAGAAAGCCAAATTGAGCGGAAAAGGTTGAACTGTGAAAAATTGCACCAAAAAAAGTCACAAACTATTTTTTTAGAAAGTTAACAAAGCACAAAGGAAGAATGATTTTATATTTATTTACATGGAGTGAAACTAATAAACACAGAGATGTTATTCAGATGCCTCAAAATTAATAGACATAGTGAACTTTTTAACATAGTGGGGTCGTGTCGTTGTAGATGTTGGGCGCAGAATAAGAATCATATGCATTTATGCAAAGTGAACAAACATGAGGCTTGAAGTGTGTTTTGTGAATTTGTTTAAAGGCCAATATTAGCATACATCGACAGGCAGAAAGAGTCCTGACTTCAGTTCAAAATCCCCAGGCCGCAGCAGGCTCTCCGGAGCCAGTCAATCACCACACACCTCTGAAATGAACCAAGGCAGGCATGATTTGGACCTTTCAAGCCCAGGGGTGAAAGGTTACAACCTTTCTGCTACAAACTTGGAGCATTTTGTTGCAGTGAAGCTTTGTGAGCAAAAAAAACAAAAAAAAAAAACAGAAAGAAGTAGATGAAAAGTTAGGAGTTTAGATGCAAAGCAAGTTTTCGTCTCTCTGTACGCCTAACCTTTAAGCCGGGTGTCCCCCCGTGACTCCTGGGTTCCTGATTAGTTTACAGTATACTCCCAAATCAGCATAATAAAGCGTGTGATGAGGCTGATAAGATCTAACAGGCTGCTCTTGTTTACCCTGCTGCAGCACCAGCTCCTTCCCTGCATGTGTGTGTGTCTGACCCTGAGGCACCGAGTCACTTGATGCGGATTGCACACACACCCACAGAAAGCCCCCCACTGGTAGAAATCCTGGTTGTGCTGCTGCATCTCAGCGGAGGCCGGGAATCCACATCCCCTTTAGGCTACTCCTGGGGTGCAGTTATTCCACGCACACCAAACAGAAGCCCACATGCATGTGCAAATGCACACTCAGACACACACTATATCTTAATGAGAGAAGGAGATGGCACTAAGAAGGCGACAGCAGAATGAAACCTACTCACCAAGGACTGACCTGTGGTTCAGGGGCGGCAGCAGCTCAGCAGGGAGCTCATCTCCCAGCACTGATCAGAGGGCTGCACCGCCGAGGCTGCTCACGCTGACGGCGTTGCAAAAACCGACTGATTAAACGCCACCGTCGCCTCAGCTCCGCTGCTATATGGAAAGAAAAGCTTCCGCTCTTTTATATCTTTTTTTTTTTTTTACTCAGTGTTTGTTTGTCAGTCTCCTTTGTTTTCTTTGTCCTCTGCTGAGACAGCAGTGCCGGTGGATTGGAACAGTGAGCGTGAGGGATTTGTGCGTAATTAGCTGAAACGCTCACCCAAGCAAACACAAAAAGTTAGATTTTAAACTTTTTGAACTGTACGCCTTTTCGACGTTATTTCACTGACACTCTGCTTCACTTCCAAGATCAAAACCTTCCCTCGCTGAGGAAATATATTTTATATGAGTCTTTGGAGTATGCGGACAGCAAAACAGCGCTGCCAACTTGCAAGTCCTATTAGCAAGTTGTGCAAAGTTCAGATTGAACCGCGTGTGTGCGCAGAAATAGTAATGCCTCTGTGAATAAATGAATATAGAGAAGAAACGTTAATAGGGTGACAGACAGCACTGACCACTGTCTCCGGTTTCCATTTAGATGTGCAACGATGAAACTTTTTGTTCATTTTTATATGCAAATTAGCTCCCGCTCAGCTAGATTGGATTAAATGTGTCTGTAAACATAAATTTTCAAGTATTGCCGCATAATCTCAGTCAGATTTAGTTCCGGGTTATTCTAACATGTTAGATTTCTTAAAAATCTAAACGTTGGTATCTCTGGTCATATGTTGTACTGCTGCAATAATAACCTCCAACAATTGTTTCCCACATAACTGCACTAAATCTAGCTCTGCCCGTCTTCCTTTTGAAAGAAATGCTTCCCCATGTTTTCCATTTCTCTTTCTCATGTCATGGGCTTCTTGGCTGATATCAATGCCCTCTTTACCCAGCCTGTTAGTTTAGATGGATGGCCATGTCCTAGTTGGTTTGCATGTGTATTAAAACTCTATTTTCAGATAATGCACTGAACATGAACTTCTCCAGAACTTTCCCCCTGATGAGTCTCTTGTGTTCCTTGATCTTCATGATGCTGTTTGTTCTCTAAAGTTCTCTAACAAATTTCTGAAGTCTTCACATCACAGCTGAACTTATTCTCTGATTCAATTACAGACAGTAAATCTTATCAGAAATTATTTGTCGTGGTTTTTACTTAAGGGAATCTGAGTAGCCCCCTTTACCCCTTTGGAGTAAAGGGGGCTAAGCACATACCCATGCCACACTTTTCAGATTTGAATGTAAAAAAAAAAGGGGGGAAAAAAAGAAAGCAATGTATATATGTAATTTATATTTCACTTTCCAATTATGAACCAGTTTGTGTTAATCTGTTATAATGTTATTATTTTGGTTGTTTTAATAATTTTGAAATATTTCATATATAATTTATCCAATGAACAAATTATTTTTATTTACTTTTTGGCATGTTATTCTGCCTGCTTTTATAACGCTTGACCTGAGAAAGGAGCAGTAGTAGTGTCGAAGCGGAACCTTCGTTTGGAAGCGTTGCTTCTGGGTTGATTTTGGGACGGACTTCCTGTTTGCCTTTGGCAATCTGGATGCTAAAGGCGGAGCTTCGGTTATCATTCAGGTCAGTTCATGGTGAAAACATATCAAAACTATCCTGTAAGATGTTTACCTCTTTTTTGATAAGTAGATTACAGAACCCTCAGGCATGGGAATTTTTGTTTCTTTGCGTTACCTCGCAAAACTTTTGCGTTCCCTCGGAAAAGGGGAAACGCAAATGTTTTGCGAGGTATCGGAAAAGCAAAAAAAATCCCCATGTCCCCCTCTAGCGCTCCGTAGTAGGTAGCATTGTGTTACGGCTTCTGTGCATCTTTCTGCTAATAGTTGTAAATTTTATCAGCCGACGTTTAGGTTGACAGCATGCCAACTCGCGCTGGGAAAGTTTCGCCGGGGTTAGGTGATTAGAAGACTAATATGTTACTAACGCCGGGTTTTAAGAGTATTATTTTTATTTTGGTTGAATAATATCCAGTGCATATTGCTTGGTTATTCATAAAGTAACTTAGAGCCTGAGAGCCAAGTGAATCTTGCTGAAGTTAAGGGTTGAGAAACTCCCGCACTTTGTTCATGAAGTGCGGGAATTCAGAGGTCAAAGTTGGAACAATGGCATGTTAAATTCTCTATATTTTATTTTGTAATTCTATTTTGATCTGTATTAAGTAAAAAAAAAGTGTACATTTTGATGTTTAGACTAGTTAATATGCAGCTGAATGCAGTAAAGATTTCAAAAACGGTTGATTTATCCCGTTTAATACACTACGCCTTGGTTCCACACTGTAAAAGGTTTGTTGGTTAACAAATAAATGAGGCGCCATCTGGATCCTAAAGGCAGCACTTTGGATGTCATTGCTTAATCCTGGTTTACTGTTCTTCAGAGTGTGTGCATCACTGTTACAGCAGTCTTGGCACTTGGGATCTGTAACATATACGCCCAAGTAAAAATACTCTGATGTTTGTGGTTAAAGCATCACTTTTGCATCTAAGTCAGTTAGAAATTAACTTCAGATTTAATGTGTACAGCGTATTTGAACAACAGGATCACTTAAAGTGCTTTGCATGTTTAAAAAGAAGACAAAATAAAAAACGAGCAAAGCATTACACTCAAGTGGCAAAATAAATGGTAGAGGTTACAGATTGAAAAGTAGACTGTTAATCAAATTCAGCTCTAAACAAATGGGTTTTTAGCCTTGATTTAAAGGAACTCAGCATATTTTCGGTTTTCTGGGAGTTTGTTTCAGATTAGAGGAGCATAAAAATTGAATGCTGCTTAAAAATAAAAAAAGTATTACTAGCAATCCTTAGATTATCAGAAAGGTATTGACATCATTAGAGCTGGACTTCATGTCGATGGGATAAACCGCTCATCTGAGGCGACAGTTGGTCCCGGAGACCATGAAACAGCTCTGGGTCAGAGATTTAGGACGGTGGGATCTGGCCTGCCTACCACAACCCTCCACCAGCAGCCAATTCACAGCTTTCTGGACCGAAGAGAACCGACTCCCTGCCCATCTGACCTTATAAGGTGCGGATGTGAAGTACGCAGAGACATTTTGGCACGCAAGGAGGGTTATAAGGCTGTGCCCGTTATCAGCGCCCTCTGGCCTTGTTGGGCAAGTCATCCAAGGATGGGCCTTGGCTCTGCCAGACTTCAAATACTGCCAGCTCCTCTAATGCCTCATGGTTTCAGAAAACCTTTTCTGGTCCCAGTAACTGTTGATCTTTTTTCCTGCAATGCATACTTAGAGTTATGATATTATTTACTCACTAAAAGAAATATTTTTTAGCAACAGCGTAGTGGAGCTGAATAAGACCGTGTTCTGAGGGCAGAGTTCACTCAGCTGCCCTCCACCTAACTCTGCCGTACCTTTTGTCCTTGACTTCCAGGGTTTGGCCGGACGCTCTGGCCGGAGCGGACGGATCGGAAGGGCTGGAGGAGAGACAGGATGAGGGCAGACAAAGAAGTAAACTCTGCCATGCCCTTGAATGAAACAGAGACGCTGTAACAGACAATAGGCACCCTGCTAATGGAGCAAGTCAATTTTTTATTTTTCATTTTGTCCTCCAGTTGTGTCTGGCCTTTTTTTTTTTTTTTTTGTATAATTTATAGTTACACATTCTCAATTCCTGCTCCCTGTCCACCCTTTGGCCACACAGTGACAACTAGAAGAGAAAATAATAACTCCAGGCTGGAAAGAAACAGAAACTGAGGTTCGTCTTAGAAGGAAGGAGAGGAAGAAAAGATGGAGGAAAAGGCCAGGTAGGAAAAAGGGAAACTGGGCAGGGGCAGTTTCAGTGTCGTAAAAAAGAAAATGGCTGGCAGCACAAAGGATGGTTCTCCTTCTGTTTTCCTGCTCCATTAATATCTGAGCTCTAGCCTGCATATATCCTCATTCATTATTCATGAACCGTCCAGGAAAGAACGCAAGCGGGGAGGAAGGAGGCAAAGCAAAGGCCAGAGAAAGTTCCAATCAGTCCTGGTTTAAATGACACTGAGTGACAGGGCCTGGGGTTTTATGGCTCGCTCTTCCAATGAGACGCTGCGGCGCAGTAAAAGGTCCACACTGGCCCGCTGTTAATGACCAGCAGGACATATTAGAGGCTTCAGCACTCGTAAAAGCTCACCACCACACTGCGTTGCAAATTTCTCCAAACTAACTTATCTCGGTTCTACACAGAAGCGCTGTGTGAACACTGCACATATGGTAGTAACCTGCGACCGACCTGAGCCAAAAAGCAGCAGGAGATATTCTGAAGGCTCGCACAGAGCTCCAAATGTTTGTAGCATTCACTTGGCAGACACTTCAGGTGATAAGAGAATATAAAAACAAAATCTAGCTATGAAAATCACAAAGATGTACCTTAAAAATAGTGAAATAACACAAATCTTTATATACAAAATGGAACATCTTACAAGAGCTTGCTATTTAAAGTAATGGACACAGATTATTGTTCTAAACTGTTGCTGATGCTGTCTCTAACACAGAAAAGATATTTTACAATCCAACTGTGCCTTGCAAAAGGATTATAAGCCCTTGTCCTCTTTCACAAAGAAGGGCATAATTAGGAAGTGGAAAAGAAAATTACACGGTTTTAAAAAGTCCTTTCAGAAGCCACATAATTAATCAATTTAGCACCCCTGTGTGTAATTGATTCTCAGTAAAAATCTCAGGTTTGTTAGAGAATATTAGTGAACAAACAGCATCATGAAGACCAAGGAACATGGCAAACTGGAAAAAAAAAGTTGTGGAGAAATTTAAAGCTGAGTTAGAGAGGAATCTACTAGTTATGCACTCTATAAATCTAGACATTACTGAAGAATGAAAGAAAGTCATAAAAAGTTCTGTTAATGGTCAAGTAGGAGACACCACAAAAAGAAGAAGGTAAACTTTTCTGCTTGTATGCAAAAAGCTAAGTGAGAGAAAAACTAACTCTGGACACATACTGGGGGCGTTTGTTTAACAGCTTATGAGAACTGGTCATAGGGGAGAGGAAGATGGACGGATGAAGTTCAGACCTGGAGAAAATGCATTTTTAGAAAGAAATGCTTGCAGACATTCTCTTGTTAGCCTGACTCAGCCTCTTTTCCTAGATATTTAATGCTGATGGAGAAATATTCCAAAGATCTGTAGGTGTAATTGCAGCAAAATGATGTTATACAAAATATTGAGTCATGGAGCTAATTACAATTTTCAGATTTTTTTTTTCAAACTGGGTTTTATAGAATAGAAGCTGTTTCTCTTGTAAAGTGTCTTGAGATGACATTTGTTATGAATCATCCCTATCAAACCATGATTTGAACTTGATGTAGTTTAGGCAATAAAATACCAGTCATCCAATCATCCATCCATCCATTGTCTATACCTGCTTATCCTTGCAGTGTGGATGCACATGCACTCTCACACCTAAGGACAATTTAGAAAGAACAGTTACCTAACAGTCACGTTTTTGGACTGTGAGAGGAAGCCGGAGTACCTGGAGAAAACCCATGCATGCATGGAGAGAACATGACCCATCCACACACTGACCAGGTATGATCCTGACTAGCTTCTGTGATCTGAATGAAACATATTTTTTAAAATTAGGAAATTACAATACTTCTGCCAAAAAAAACATAAGATGTAAGAGAGAAAATTAACTATTATAACTACCTTTGTTTATACAAGTCAAATCTGAAATTAATCCATGTTCATTTTTCTGACAAAACTAATATATGTTCAGTTAAATCAGTCTATAAATCACACAGTAATTAATTTAATGATTCTTTAATAATTTATAATCATTAAATTAGACCTAATAAGATATAAGTTGCATCCATTTGTTGGCTTGCAGCATGCTTTGAAACTTGGATGAATTTTAAGTATTCTAAAATCTGTGTGGGGGTTTTTTGTTAAGATTTTGACAAAATTTACAAAACCTAAAAAAACAACAGATATTCCATAAGGGTAGTCTGTATACAATTCCCATCTTTCTTTGTGTTTGAAGATTCTTGAGTCTTGATTTATAGTTACATCAGTAATAACCACTGTCCCTCAGGCACTGATGTCACTTTAAAAACGGCACATTCCCTCCATCATCATTGTTCTGACATTAGTGAACAAAACTGAAAACAAGCCTTCAATCACTGAGTTACGCTAAAACAGAATTTTTAAGCAGGATGTACAGTAAGCATTTTGCAAAGGACTCAAAAATATTTTAGCATCTCTTGGGGTGTCTGGCGAGTTTTCCTTCACTATCTGTGTGTGTGAATGTGTGTGTTTTCCTGAAGTCTCAGAAATGGTAATGCCCCTAACCCCAATGCAGGGGAGACTTAACAGTTCGTATTGATTTTGTGAACATTTACCATCGAGAATTCAGACTATTCAATTCTATTTCAACTGAGGGCTGCAGACGGAGAGGGAGGAAGTCCCCAGGCTCCATGTTGCTCACGCACAAACACACACATGTGCACAACCTGTGCACACACTCAGACTGCACACCGTATGTGCTATTCTCCAGTGATATCGACTCAATCGGATTTAACCCCTCTCTGCCGTACAGAGACAAATGCTCTCAACATAACAAAGGCTGTGTGTGTGAGTGTGGTTCTGCACGCATTTGTGTGCTGTTTAGATGGTTTCTTAATATTTCTAAATCTTTGAACAATTACCACACCAGGGAAATCCGATGCCATTTCAATTTTCACAAATCAAAAATCTTATTAGACATGTTTTACTTCATTTACACAGCTTGAAGCCAGTTCCTCATTAAATTAATTCTTATTTTTAGAGGGGGGGGGGACAATTATATAAGGTAATTAACATCACCAGCATTTTTGTAAATGTGTCAGTGTAAATGACACTCAGCACCTGATGGGCTAAATTAACTCTCACACTTTATCTGCATAGAAAAATCTGATATAAATTCAGAATAAACTACATAAATTAATGCTATAATAAATGCCCTCATATCAATCAATCACCCCCAAAAACATGTCTAGTAATTTTTAGACACAATGAAATTCCATAGGCCAGATACCTTGCTGCTCTTCTATCTAGGCTAAGCTAATCACCTGTTGTAGGCCTCCTGCCAAAGATGGTTGGTGGGGGTAGCTGGTCCTGTCCTGATGTTGGATCAAGGGGGTTTTGTGTGGTTGATGGCATGATGGCGTCTGACCGGTTGCATTTGCATACGGGGTTGGTGTAGTGTCATGCAACCTTGCTATTGTGGCACGTTGTGTGGTTGGGAGCAGGTTACGGCAGAGGGTTCCTTGGAGTGGGGGCAATGGGCAGCAGAGCTTGCACCCTTCGGGTGTGTCCTCATCAGCTTCCTGGGGTTATGGCTTTCCTGCAGTGCCTCTTGTGGATATGAGATTTGTGACGTCTATGTGTGCGGTCACATGTTTGATTTTTCTGTGCTGTTTCGGGGTGGCCCTGTCGGGGAACCCATTTTGGGGTTTTGAGGAAAGCCCGCAGAGTTGGGATTAGTGCTTGCTGGGTGATTGGGACTATTTCAACCTGGGGCTGCTGTGGTTGGCTGGCTCATTTAGACTTTGTGGACTCTTTCTCCACCTTCTCCAGATGGAGTCAGAAAGAGTCCGTCCAGGCACAGGTCTATAGGGTGGTCCACGGCCCTTGTACGGGCTGATGGGCTGCTCGTCTCCACCAAGGAATGAAGGGAACCATCTCCTGGGTCCATTTGCCCCTTCAGGGTGACGTTATGGGGACCTGGGAGTAAAGAGTGTGTGCATACAGAATTAATTGTTGTATGACACATTTTTGTGTGCGTTTACTTTGGGTGAGTTTGCGTGAATGTCTGTGTGTGAGCATAAGGGTGGGAATGGGTGATTGCGTCTACGCATTGGTGGCTCTTGGTGTCTGGGGCTTGGTCATGTGCTGCCTTGCCTAGTAGCGGCTTGAGAGGGCCCAGCAGGTCTCTGCTGGGGGGTGATGTGATCTTGGGGCTGGGACGCTATGTCCTTGGACAGGTCTGATTGAAGTGTAGCGGGTTACCGGTGTAGCCTGTGGACTCGTTGCTGCAGCCCCCTGTGTCTTTTGCATTTTCACAGCTGGGGCGCTCAAGGGATTTGGGGGCCCGTTGGGTGTCTGTGGCTCTGGTCTTCTTTGGGTTGTCCTCATGTCCTGGTGGGTGGACCTGTGGGTCCCCACACCCCACACATTGAACATTTTTATGGAGAAACCTTATAGACACAAGCACACTGACACACATAAACACGCACAGGTGTCTGTCAGATACACTCTGTTGGGCTGCAGTTGCCACTAAATACCTCTTGTATTACTATGTATCTCATACTTTTCAAAAATTTCTAACTGATACTATTATATAAGCATATGTTGTTTGTTGTTGTGGTTTCTAGGTTTTGTTTTTTCTCTTTCTGAAGTTTTAGTGGCAGACTTCAGTGGTGTTGACTTGTGTTCTCCCTGTGCTTCTTTCTCTCCTCTAGTCTTATCTCCTTTCCTTTTAAACTTTTTCCCCACCTTTCTCACTTTCTTTTTTGTCTCTATGTCCATTACATTTAATATAAACCCAAAGAAATTCCTAATGATGTTTTTATATGAATATTCTTGTGAAAATAAATCTGTTGAGTGCCACACACGTTGCAGAAAAAATAAGACGAAAAAGAACAACTGAAAAGATCTTTAAAAAAAAAATTGTGTCAATAAAATTGCCAATAGATGTTTGCTTTCCATCAAAATTTCAGATAAAAATTTTTCTGAATGTGTTGCACAAAGTTGTGTCCTTATAAGTTTATATCTCATGTTTTGCGTCTTTTTGTAAAATTGGTCCTTGTTTGAAATGCCACCCATGCTGTCAGAGTATCATTTCCACAGAGATATCCTACACCCCCTTCAGCCAGCTACCCACATCATTTGTACATGTGAGCATTAGGCCTTGTCACAGTCTCTCAGTCAGGCCCTTTATCAGTCCGGGTCATAGATTCTCATTAAACGAGTGGATCTCTGAGTCCCTGACACTTAGACCATCACATGCCCGCCTTGCCATCTCTCAACCACTGACCATTTATCCAATCTAACTTGACAGATTGCAAGTGAAAAGTGTACTGTTGTTTATACATCTTGATATGAGCCTGGAATTTTGATGCCGGCATTTCCGATTGGAAAAAGGTAGCATCCATTTTAAAAATTCCCATGCGGAAAATGTTTCTCATTGTATTCCTGCTTACTGTAACTTGACTGGAAGGCAGGCTAATCAGCTTAAGCAGTGGTCAAACTCGGTCAGCAGATAGCCAGCTCTGTGCGTTCACTAGATAAGAGGCGATACTCCTCAAAGGCCCGGATCACTGCCTCGTTAGTGCTGGGTCAGTGAACTGCCGTGCAGATTTTTAAATGGCCACTCAAAGCCCCAAAAGAAGATCTGTATATGTATGTGTGTGAGAATACTGCTAATACTCCTGTCTCTCTGTACTTTCTCACTGATGGGAGCTCTGTTGCAATTTTCGAAATCCCTTAAGGATATTTTCGCAGGAGAGGCGTTTAACAGAGATGTTTATATGCCTTGAATGTTGCTGTCTTCTGATTGGAGTTGATTGTTTTCCACCTTCTGCTGCTGGGGGTGTCCACATGCATTCCTGACATACAGGTAAATATCAGCAACGTATTTAATGGGCCTGAATAAAGGAGTTCTCACACTTGTCCAGCTCCTTGACCCCATGTTTTTTTCTGTTCACACAAATATTTTGAGCCCCTGACCCCTGCAATGTGGAAGCAGTGAGGTCTGCACTGAACTGCTGCTGGATTGACAGGCAGTTCATGTCTCCGCAGAGAGAAAAAGCCAGTCGGAGTGTGGAGAGATGGCGTGTGCGTGTGTGTGTGTGAGCACGCAGTACAGGCCCGGTCTGGTAGCAGAAAGCAGAATCTCCTGGGAGGACCGGATGTTGGGTCAGCACGAGAGAAAAACAAGAGCGGAGAAGGAGAAAGTGGGGGGTAGAGGGAGTGATGCACATGGAAGACCTGAATCTGTTATTGTGTGTGTATGTGTGTTTGTAAGTGAAATGTAAAAAATAGATACATCCTCCACCTCCTGCTGTATCAGGTATTTGTCTGGCATGTGGGAATCTTTGCTACAGCAACATACAAACAAATAGTATATGTATGTATGTGAGGGGAATCTGCAGCAGGTTTTTATTTTACACATTTATTCCCAGTGTGGTGTACATAATAATTTGATATTATACATCAACATTTAATGGAAGCAGTATAGGGTGGGAGCCTGCCCATTCTTCTCCTCCTCTTCAATGCACCAGATCTGTCACCTCACGGGGGGTAGAAGGAATGTCACCGAGGAGGTATGTCTTTCTTTATCGTATCCATCCACATAGTATTTTAATTGGGTTTTCTCTCCTGTTCAGAAAAAAGCGAGGTAATAAAGGTGAGAGGAGGGATGAATCACGAGTGGGAGGAAGGGGCGATGTGCTGCTCTGGGTTTCCATCTAACCTCTCCGGCTATGCCAGCTCATCACTGTGGACCACAAGGACTTCAGCTTGGCCTTTGTCGCATTGTTTGGTGCTGTTTGTATTGAGCCTTTGTGAACGGTGTGGCTGGCATTTTTTCCATGTTGGTTGAGGTTGCCTCATAGATACATAACAATGCTGGGCCACCTGATCGTCTCCCAGTGACAGTCAAACATTTCCTCAGCAATGGACTGAGTGATCAAGCCTGGAAGATGGGATGGTGAATGTTTGCAAAAAAAAAAAAGTCAAAAACAAGGAGAGTGGATATGTGTGTGTTTGGATCATGAGTGTGTATGCACCTATAAATATGGGAGTGAGCGTGCATGTGCGTGAGTGCGTGCGTTGTATGTTGATGGTTGATGTACAGGCCTGGAGGGCAAACGCTCGAGGCTGCTCTCGTTAAGAACCTGTCAGTCATCTGCAGAGAGGAACCAAAAAGAGTCCAAATCGCAACACTGAGCGTGTGTGTGTGTGTAGAGTGTTTGTGTGTGTATGAAATGCATTCAGCTGCTTGGCTATTCCCAAAAAAAAAAAAAAAAAACAAGTCAGGAGAGATGTGTATGAAAAAGAGGAACAGCTGTTGTGCAACATGAGGCCACACTGCCCTCCAGTGGTTTTTTAGTTGCCTCACCAGCAGAAGACACAGATGGGTTGTGAAACTCAGACGGTTGAAGCTGACTTTGTTGGTTTAATCAACCCAACATGAGGCCCACTGGTGCTCTGTGCAGATTTGAGAACCAAAATTACAGTAAAATATTCTTTTCAAGTTTGATAGGCATAGCTTCGTGGGTGGTATACTCAGTCAGAGGGGTGTATAAAGAAAACTTGAGAGTGCCACAGTGTGCAAAGACGGAGTGAACTAAAGAGAGCAGACAGGAAGGAGAAAGGGGAAGTGTAAAAGAGGTTGTTCTGACAATGATCTGAAACACTACGCACAGTCCCACTGAAGTCTCGCTGTCATTTAACTCCTCTAGCGGCAATAATGAAGATAAGCCGAGTCAAAACTGTTTTCTGAGTTAACAATTTTATTCATCAAGTGTCTTTAACTCAAAGTAAACTTTGCTCTTAATCTTCAAGTAATGTAAGCTCTTTTATGACTTGTTTCACTTGGGACATTGTATTTTTAGAGCCAGAAGCCACCTATGTCATATGCAACCTCAAATGCCATCACCAGCCCATCAGTTTTATTTGACTGAGTGTTAACACAGCTATTTTGAAGATATACTCACTTTAAAAAAAAAAAAAAACACCAAGACGCTAGGAAGGCATTGTGATGATGGGGATGCTTTGCCGGCACTGGAAACTTCCCACAATGTGGAGGGTAAGGCTGGACAACATGGTTTAAAAGTAAAATCTCAGATTTCTTGACACTAACACTAATTTTAGTTTTCTTTTTCTTCCTTTCTTTTCCTAAAGAAAATTACGAATGGCAGAAAATATTTTCCAAAACTTGCTATCATTTTAATAATCTCTTCTGGGAGGTGACCTAAATTCAAAGTCCAAGTAAAAATAAGATGTAAAATATACATTTTAAGCAAGATGGTAAGCCTCGGGTGGGCTGACATCAGTCTGAACTACCAAACCCCAATGAGTTCACTGATAAAAATGAAATCTTCATAAACAGCTAATTTTATTAATAAATAAAATCAATTTATTGCCCAGCCCCAGTCGAGTGGCAAGACGGATTCATTCAAGAATTAGAAAATCCCAGGAGAAAATATTGTGCCGTGTCTAAGGAACCCAAAGCACAGACTTTGACCATTTAAACAGAACAGTGATCTCAAAGCATACCTCAAAGTTTTGAATTATTTGCCTTCTAGTCAACTCTTTTTAAAAGCCATGCTTGCAGCTCACAAACTGGAGGCCTTTTCTCATCAAGGGCTCAACACACTAGAGGCAATGTCACTCCCTCTGTATTCATTTCCTATGGCACATTAAATATTAGTACATCAGTAGTTCCTGTAATATTCAAATTTGCACTAAC
The DNA here is from genome assembly GCA_903067095.1 of Girardinus metallicus. Lineage (NCBI taxonomy): Eukaryota > Metazoa > Chordata > Actinopteri > Cyprinodontiformes > Poeciliidae > Girardinus > Girardinus metallicus. The sequence continues at coordinate 34,457 of CAEGAE010074752.1, forward strand.
ATCATGCCACGTTGAAAGGTTCTTAAATCCCCTTCCTTCCTCTTTCTGATGCTAGGTTGGAACTTCTGCAAGTCACCATCGACATCTTTAGACACCTAAATGGACTGAGCATTAGCCTTGTAAATGATTGATTCACTCTTTATCAAGCAATTGATAAACTTTGACTCATCTTCCTCCAAAACTCTATTTTGTGTTTTTCATCTTCCTGAATTGTAAGATTATAGTCTTTACGAAAGCTTGATTTAACTGTTAATTAATTTATTTGACCTTCTTATGAATCTGTTAGTGTGTGTACAAACTCTGCAGCAGTTGACAAACACACACATGCAATACAAGACAACAGTTCATTGTGAGAAGTCTTCTTTCCTAACTTTAGCAGATAATCTTTTGCACAAATTTTACAAGTGCATCATCTTTGTGCAGCATACCATATCCCCAATCAAATTATCTGCCAGTGACATTTCAAGTGCAAAAGTCACCAGGCAGCGCTAATTCTGATGTTGACTGAAAGTTTTAACCCGCTTACAAAGTGTGTGTGCACCTTGCAAAGACGGGAGGAAAAAACGTAAGTGCACACCCACACACACATGCATTGCTTGCAATCCATTTTTATCTCACCACCCTGTGGTCGCAGCTGTGACTGCAGAGAGGAACTAACAGCACATTTCAATAGATAGTCTCTGGCCTTCTTCCTTCACCAATTTTTAGCTGTTTTATGGAGATGAAAAAATATATGGTTCAGAAATGAGAAGGAAAAAAAGAAGTGGAAAAAAGATTGTTGGCGACACAATAAAGCTTTAAGGGAGAGGAAGTTAGATAAAAAATAAACACTTTGGTCAGCCACGTTAAGATGTTAAGACCTGAAGTTAAAAAAAAATCTAAATTGGGGAAGCTGTGACACAGTTTCTCATCTAAACCACACCTTCCTTCTCCACCCCTACATAAACAGCAGGAGCTTAGAATAGAAAACGGAGGCAACTTTTACTGTTAACACGAGCAATTGTGTTCATTCCTACTCTGATGTTTCTGGAAACTAGTAAAACCCTACAGAGTGTTGTTAATTTGACTTTACCGGCTGACCATAAAGAAAGCTGACCTCAAGTCTGACACTGATCCCTTTAAGAGAACGTGTAATGCCACAAGAATTGCATGTAATCTGGAGGTTTACATGCTGGAATCTCCTCAGACAGAGTGACTGTTGAGTGGGAGGTACGACATCAAGTTTCCTTTCACCTTGCAGCTGTGCAGGTTTCCCTCTGATGTGCATGAGTTTTTGAGCTTATGCATTTCACTGAACTTATCCAACGATAGTAAATGAAAAAAAAAGATGAAACACGCTGAGGGAAAACAGATATTTAGCCAAAAAAAGTTATTCATCCATTATTTTTTTAAAATAAATATAAAAATAAAACATTTTGCAGCTCGAGGTTAACATAATGCATGCTCAGAATCATGAGATGGCCACGTCTTTCATGTAGCATTTGCTGTAGTTAAACTACCTTCATCTTGGCAACACAAAACACACCTCATGCTATTTGTTCAGTCTTAGTGCTATATGAGGGTACACAGGCTGAACATTTTAAACAGCATTTGGTCAAAATTGTGGCCTAGTTTGTTGGGTTAGAGAAGAGGGTAAGTTAAAGTCATATCACTCATAAATCTTCTCTTTGTGGAACATTTCTGCCACACTTGGTCCTCTGACTCCTTGTTGTTTTGCTGTTGGGAATCCGAGGTTTGTTTTCGAGAGCTCCTTCAAAGTAGAGTAGCAGATAAATGCTTTCATAAAATCGGTTTTACCAGTTGATAACATTACCAATGTGAAGTCAAATTTTATATTCATGTTAACAAGACAGAAAGTTAATAGTGCTTTTATTTTGTGTCTTTTAGACTTTACATGTCTTTATGTTGGCCTAAATCAGTTCTGTATATTTTGCTCTTGTTGTGTTCATATTGCTTCAGTCTTGTCTCTTAGCTGGCTTCGTCTTCTATCCACTTCTGGATTTATTTAAATAGTTTTAATACGGCAATTTAAAGCTTTAAATTGTCGAACCCCATCATACGTTGCTGAATGTTTTAACATGAACACGCCTCTCAGAGCACTTCAATCTGCAAGTCACTTTCTCTTTAATGTCACAGCAAAATTAAAAACTAAAGGTTGCTGAGGTTTTTCGGTAGCTGCCACAAATCTTGGCAACAACTTGGCACAGACACACAGCAGAGCAGACTTCTAAGCTTCTGCTTAAGACCCCCTTTAGATTCAGGCGCAATTGGAAACATAGAGTTAAGTTTCTGATTTATTATATTCTGCTCATTTATTGTGTTTTATGTTATCTGCCTTGCTAGTAAATCTTTTGGTGTCACATATATTGCTTTTAAATGTGCCAGATAAGTAAAATAGGCATTAACAGTAATATGCTTCTAAGGCTGTAACGATTCATGATCAGACTTAAATCTAACAAGATGAAATAGGAAACATCAAGATGGTAAAATGTTGAAGGAATAACTGATTAACTTATCATACCTATGCAGTGTAACGGGCATAAGTTCAGTTTTACTGGCCAAGTTTGTGCACACAAACATAAAAACGACCTCCACTTTTGCCACTGTGTGCAAAAAGGATTTTTTTTGTGACTCAAACAATGTTAACCCCATGTCAGTAATGACTTTAAAGAGAAAAATCACACCAAAAACCTATTACTCAATGTTTATTTGTTACTGATGAACTCAAACTAAAAAAAAATAATAAAAAGACAAGCACTTGTTAACAATTAAGTCTACTTGAAGACAGAAAAGTAGCATTTTAATTGTTTACTTTGGATTTTTTACTAATTTTATTATAGTGAAGGAGATTAACAAGATGGAAGGCAAAAAACAAGAGAAACCTAAGATTTTGAAGCCGCTAGCAAAGCTGATCAGACTGTTAAGCTAACCAGGTCAGCTTTAGCACGCAGCATTTTGGGTGTTCAGAGGGTCGGTCTTGCAGAGCTTTGCTTAGCATATCATATGATACAAAAAAAAATTAATGCAACCACAGCCCACAAGAATTGTTCAGGCCTTGTTCTTGGGCCAGGTCTACTATCTTTGATGGACAAAAATTAGAATTTGGTTGAGTCTGCAAAGGCTTCTGGGAGAACAGTCATTGTTCAGCGAGTCAAACTGAGGTTTTGACTTAACCACAGCAACAGCTAGACTAATTTTAAAAAATGTATTAATATGTCAAATTGTTACCTACTGAACAGCTTTATGCAGCATGGGTTGAAACACATCTCCTGCAGTGGAAAGTGTCTAGATTATAACTGTGGTTCTAGAATGTCAGAAAAATTGTTTTGACCAGTTAATAATAGCTGTTGCGGCTCCTAAAAAGCCACTGACGTTTTCATTCAATGTGACACTGTTTTTTAGAGTATTGTGCATTGTTTATTCAGTTTAATTTTGAAAATCCGGAAACCAGAAGTCTCAGAGGTAGTACTTCCTGGTTAGTGATGGATTATTTGCAACCTTTCTTTAGGTGTAGCACAGGCTGTAGTTTGTAAAAATGTTTGACATGCAGCAGCATACATCTACAGTGTAAAACTACTTTTATTGAAATAAATAATTTGTGATATGTAAAGTGGAGAGGTTTGAGTAATCTCCAAAAGCTTCTGGATTAGAGCAGCTAGATTTGTGCGGTACACTCTGTGTGGCTACACTCTGTGACTTTGGGGCGTTGGAGAAAGTACCTACACTGGATCAGCTAATTGAGAAAATGTCATTTAACCAAAGCTAGAGGTTTGCCAACTGAACTCCATCACTGCACACACCATCATAGACTGACTGGAAAACTTGTTTGGTGGTGGGGCCTTCTCAGTATTGAAATGATGGATAACGGGGAAAAGTTCACCTCAGCAAACTTCAGAGTTCCTCACACTACAGTCCAGCATCACTGTTTGTTCTTAGAAGACAGCTATATTGCATAAATGTATGAAAATTCATAAAGTATTATATTTATTAAGTGTTTTGAGACACCACTCTCGCTGTGCATTGCCCAGCATCAAACAGTACATTTTGCTTTTTAACCTTTTCCCTCTTCCTCACCATGGCAACTTTAATTTCAGAAGAAAGATCAGATCTGTGTTTATGGGAAAATATGCAGCAGCCTGTTGACTCTGTCCACGAACTGAGTCATCTCTGAGGCCACGTGAATCCTGTTTTGGATTTTTGATTACGTTGTAAAAAGACAAAGGCAGACTCAACAGGACTACTGAACAATTTGTGAGTGGGTGATGTGATTTAGGGATTTTTTTTATATACCAGCTATGAGTTTGAAAGATGAGGAAGTCTTGTTTCACTTAAATCTATTTCTGTATTAGAGCTCCCACAGTTATGATGAATTATTGTAGGACGGAGATGTAGATGGAAGAACTTGATCTCATACATTTTTCATTTTATGTGCTTAAGTTAAGCAAGAAATTCTTCCCGTTAAACATAATGTAAGTGGAAATGAGAACATTCAGTTCACAGTGTATGTCATGGGATGATGACCACTTTCTCTGGTTCTTCGTAGCATTTCTGCTCACATCCAGACAAAATTTAAACCAGAGCACGATACAGCAAGCTGACTCTCTTGCTGTACAGTTGGCCAGCCAAGCCAAAATATGTCAACACCAGCACATATTGCAGCCCTGGCTATTTTTGTTGCATAGCACATTTACCGCAACTAGACAGTTCAGAGTACGTTACATGATTAGATTGACAATACAACAACAAATAATCAAAAATATTACATTTTTGATTGAAAGACAGACAACACTTTATAATGTTCCAGTTGTAATTCATTGAAGGCAGCTCTGAACAAAAAGATTTTTAGTCTTGATTTAAAGGAATTTATTGTTTCAGCATTTTCTTTTTCAGTTTTCTGGGAGTTGGTTCCAGATTAGTGGAGCACAAAAACCGAATGCTGTATCTCCATGTTTGGTTCCGATTTGCTTGATTGTTCTGTGATGTTTGATTTACATGATTTTGTTATGGAACAAAGTTTTATAATAAATAAAACTGTTTGAATATAAAAATCTTTAAAATAGGAAAAGACAAGGGAACATGCCATTCAAGTCAGGTAAATGTCTTAACCCTATCAAAATCTTAGTGCAATGCTCAGGAAGAGCATTGAAAATGTCACGCAATAAAAAAACTTTCAGTACGTCTTTATTCAGTCACCGATTATTTATAACTATTGGCCTGCAACTTCTGTATGAAAAAATCCGACATGATTAAACTTTCAAAATTACAATTGATTGATCTGAATGCTTTCAAATTCCACATATGTACATTTTCCTGTTTTATGTAAGTCGTGTCACGTCCACGACTAACTTCCTCTTTTACATTAAAAATAAACAATTTCACATTTAAATGGTTACCGGAAATGTGTATTAATATTTAAATAAACAATATTTCATATTATAACATAAAAAAAATACATGAGGAATTAGTAAAACCTCCCACTCTCTTTAGGAGAAAGGACAATAAAAGCAGACTAATCCTTTCCTGTTTTATGTCAGAACTGTTTCTATTTGCTAAGCTTTCTTCAAAGTCTGCTGGGTTTTTGACACTAAAATTGCTATGTTGCCAAAGCCCAAATGATCTCATGGCTTTGTAATTTTCTGACAACAATTGGGTTAGATAGTGGAGCATCTTTGGATGTACTTGAAGGCAACATCTTCCAGCTTCCTTGCATGACATTTATATTAAGGAAAATCAAAGTAAATCAGCCAACATAAAAGAGAGAGACCCTCCACAGCTTTGATTCTTTACAGTGTACAGTTTCCAGATGCCTGAAGTGCTACATTTATTCTGTTAATTTACTGCAAACAAATATTAACATCATGGGAATGTCCAGCATATCTTCTGGGAAGTGGACAGAGATGCGAAATATGGGTATCAAGGCCACTGTGGTGTATGTTAGTGGTCATCTTCTATATGTATGGATGGAAGGTTTTGTAGACAAGACTTCAGGTAAACAGCAAAAAAAATATTTCAACCTGCAGCCCTTATCAGAACAACCGAATCATGAGCAAATTTTGGCTCAATCGTGGAAATTTCTGTTGATCTTTAGACACAACTTCTTTTGATCAACATATAAATGGCACCATTTTTGGCATTTCCCTACATATAGGTCTGACAGAGTTTTTGTTTTTTTTCATATGCACACTTTCCATATCAGGTCCTCTTCAGCTCCTGGTTCCAACCATTGCTACATTGTGCTGGGATCCATACCTTTCCTTAATTGATTAGTCCCATTGTCAGGCCCCCTTAGAGTGGTACGCTAAGGGGGCCTTAGAGTACCACCACAACTGTGTAGTAAAAGGGTGGCAGTGAGGCTTGTGTGCTGCAGGAGGGACTGTTGCACTTACAAAATAAATGACATCATGAGGAAAGAACATTATGTAGAAACTTTTGTGCAAGCTCTGAAATAAAAACTAAGTCTTGGGTCCAAATGGTTCGAAGTGCACCATGAGATGTCAGTGAATTTGTTATAGTCCGTGTTTTGAAGGAATTGTGGGGAATTGTGCAAAAGATACATAACATTTGACTTGTGTCAGAGACTTTAAGGGCAATTCTATACAAAATGTGTGTAAAAATCTGACTTTGAGCAACATAATAATGTTCTCATTCTTGAGGCATTTAGTCATACAGAATGGGCAGTGAATGTAAATACATGGTTTCAACTGAATATATGTCTGTTTGTAGAGTAACTTATAGATTATCAAGAAGTATAAATATTACTTCTTGACAAACTAAGCTGACTGTACTGAGATGGAATTTCATCA
>CAEGAE010074760.1:0-21922 GCA_903067095.1 Girardinus metallicus
AGCGGCGTTTAGCTCAAGGCTAATCCGATTTATGAACGCTAATTTCGGCCAGTCGTTCTCTCCCGCTCCCTCCTCAAGCGCTCGGCGGTTCACTTAGGGCTCTACTTCGGCGTTAGAGCTGGAGTAAGTAGCCTTAGAACCGGCGTTATGGCCGGCGCTAGAGCCGGAGTTAGCGGCCTTAGCACCGGCGTTAGACCGGAGCTAACGCCGGAGTAAGGCGTTAGACCGGAGATATCGCAGGTTCTAAGGCCGCTTACTCCAGCTCTAACCCCGGAGTAGAGCCCTAAGTGAACCTCCGACCGCTTGAGGAGGGAGCGGGAGAGAACGACTGGCCGAAATTAGCGTTCATAAATCGGATTAGCCTTGAGCTAAACGCCGCTTACAAAGTGGAGCTCCAGTATCCAGCATGAAGCTGACGTCATCGTCGTGTCAACGCATGCGCGATCTGATCTCCAAATGATGCTCCGCCTCTTCCGTGACATCACTCTCACATACACATACAAAGGTGAGTCTATATTTTATTAGTTTATATGTGCAATCTTAGTCTTTTATGTATGCGTATGATATAAAAAATTGTGACATTTTAATAGTATATATGTGCAATTTTAATATTTTGTGTGTGTGAGTTTTTAGTAGTGTGTGAGAGACAAAACAGTTTTTGTCTCTCACACACTAACAGATTACCCGATTAATCGTAAGAATAATCGATAGATTACTCGATTACTAAAATATTCGTTTACAACTGCCCTAGAGTTAGCATGCAGCAACAATGAAGAAAAATAAACTCACCTTTAACATAAAGAAACCTCCAGCAAGTTTAACCATTTTGTTTTTATTTAAAATATTAATTTGTCACAATTACTGCTACATGTTTAGTTAGCTGTGTAGCAAAGAAATAGACATTTAATTTCAAATAAATGATGAAAGCCTTTTGTTACAGTCCCATGCAGTTTAATGGAGCATTTACATTTCTTAAGGTCAACTCATATGATTGTGTGAAAAGAACGCAGACATCATAATTATTCATCTCTGCTGTTTGCTGTGAGTCTGTTTTCTTATTCCTTTATTTGCTGCTTGTCTGTTTTTCGGTGTCCAGGAGCAAGCTGTGGACCGCGAACACGAGAGGGACGTTTTCCAGCAGGAGATCCAGAAACTGGAGCAGCAGCTGAAAAACCCGCAGAAGTTCCAGCTCGGTTCTGAGCAACGAAACCATGAGGTAACAGGAGAAAAGCTCAGTTTCTCTGCCAGAGTGCAGATCTGTGTGAGTGATGACTGCAGAGCAACAGGACGGGTAGAATTTCCTTTGTTGGCTTAAAAATGACACCAAATGGTGACAACATCAACACGGACAGAGAGAATGTTCTTTTGAACGCTTGTGGTTTCTGTGTTAGGTAATGGTTTGTTTAATTCCATCAAATACAAGATGATATCAAACCTAATTAAGATTATTTTTGTTTTTATAGAAATGATAAAAGATTTAGTATTTCCACTTATTTTAAGTCTCAGCTTTACTGTTTTCTTCTTTTTACTTGTAGCCTCAGCAGATTTAGCTTTTATCTTAAAAAGCTTTTAATAATTTGCTGTATTATCATGTATTTGGCAACAAGTAGTAAGCTAGCAAAGGTAGCAGGTTGGTGATGAACAGAAGGGAGTGTTTATTTTATTATCATGCAGGTTTTTGTTGTCAGAAATTTGCAGGAGATCAATGATTTAGAGCCCAAAGGAATGTTTAAGTGTTTGAATAAGTTGCTTTTATTCAAAAACATTTTAGTTTTAGTTCTTTTCCCAACAAGCCAAAGAAGAATTGGGGGGTTTTTTGGACTTGAAAAAGCATTTCTTGCTTTTAGAAAGACTTTCTTTAGATTCTGGTTGCTTTTAATCTGTTTCAGAACAATGTCTGTTTTTTTTTTTTGTTTGTTTGTTTTGGTTTTTCTTTTTTTTTTTGCCAGTTCTTGTTAGAGAAAAGCAAATATACACACGTTTTCACAATATGTTGTCTTATAATCTGTTTGCTTTATGGTTTAATGCACATGTGTCAAACTCGAGGCCCATGGGCCAAATCTGGGCCGCCGTTGCTTTTTATGTGGCCCTCTAGAACATAGACTAACCACTAACTGTGCTTAAATATCATGTTATCAATCAAATGAATGCAGTTTTTATCCGTTTAGTACCAAATTGTATCAGTCAGTCCCTCCAGTTTCTTGAGAATTATTATGAAAATTCACGCAAAATGAACAAATTGTGCTAATAATTGTGATGATTTATTCCTAAAAGATATGTTTATAGAAGATAGGTTTATAGTTTGACCAATCACACCGCTGGTGCCTCTGCGCTCATGACCCCAGACATTGTGACTCCACAACTGTAGAGTAAGAGACGGTAACAGCGAGCTAGCCATACAGTCAAGTCGAGTGCAGCGATATATTTATGGTTTTTTCCTCTTACCACAGTAGTCACTTATTAATAATCACAAAATAAACATTAAGCCTAAAACCATACTACTGCAACAGACTGAATGTTCTGCTCTTTGTGTGGGAAATATTTCAGTGTTTTTTTTTTGTTTTTTTTAGGGCTGTTGTTGTCAGTTGCTATGGCAACGAGTCCGTGTTTTGAGTTTTGAGTCGTACTTGAACGGTTTTTGTCTTTGCTGTGGAGCACTGCACAAAATTAATAATGCCTAAATTTCCAAGTTTCATTGAGTTTAATGGAATTATTCTACGGCGGCAGAGCGGCATGTAGAAGAATTGTCTTTTTACCCTCCAGCGTTGTCCGCATGCGCGAAATTTCCATATGTAAACATGCAGACGGTCTACATTTGTATATCTGATTATGATTAAGTCAGTGCCTCACCAGCTTTGCACTTCGCCGCAGTTCACTGATGTTCGTTGCAGATTATTCTCAAAAATTGTCAAAGACATTTAGTTGTACTAAACAGCTGCCTCAGCTTTAATTAATGTCAGATCATAGTCCATGATATATACAGCGAGTTATGAAAAGTTGCATTTACAGTCATAAATAAGCGCAAATATTTCCACATTAGCACCACAAACACTTCCATTTTTATTGCAAAAGAATCACAAAATCCTGGAGGAACTGAAAAGATGTTCAATAATATTTAATTTTAGGAATTTATTGGTATTTTAACAGTCTGTGAACAGGTTTTATCAATACATTCTGGCACAACTGTCCCTTTCGGTGCATTAGTGATCTTGTTTTGACCCAAAACAAAAATAAGACCCCTGCTTTAGTGGATCGCTGTTGTTTGATTTTATTAGTGCTCTAAATTACTGGTAGGAATTTATGAACACCTTTGTTTTGTTAGGAGAAGCAGATGAGTTTTTAATAGGAATAAAACAAGATGCGTTCATTAGGCTGCAAAAAAATGTCAGATTTGGGTTTGCTGTGTGATTTCTGATTTGCTTTTATGTGTCGCATATTAAATTTACTCTTCATCGTCGTTTGTCCTTCACCATCATCCTTTAGTCGAGACATCCAGCCCTCCAGTGGGATTAAAAGATGAAATTATTGCCATCTGCAGTTTGTTTCCAAGACAAGTTTAGCTACTTACTAAAAATCTATTCTTTAAGATTAAAAACATATGCAATCTGCTTTTCCAAAAAATCTGATATAATTCATTTTGGTTTATCATGAATATATGTATATATGTTTTAGTTTTTGTCACCGTCTTTTAGGTTGTTTTGTTTATTTTTTAAAGTTTTTATCATTTGCCACTGCTGTACCATCAGTTAAATATTCTGAATTTCCCTTTCTGAATTGTCTGTAATCTGCAGATTTCTGTAGCATTTTTCATCATCAAGTTTTCTCTGCCTCTGCTTCCCTCACGCCCTTGAACTCTCCACCCTGTGGTCCATTATGCCTCTGCCTCCTTTCTCCTGTGGCTTTAGCAGGTGGATGGAGTAATCCTGAAGGTATTGCTTCTAGCTGCATCTCACCTCCTCTGCAAACATTTAGTGCATTTCTAGTCATCCTGACCCGCTTCCTAACTTCCTCTGGTTTCCCTTTTTCTTAGATTTGTTAGAAGAATCCCTCTGCTTCACCCTCTTGTCCTGCTAATTGTTTTTCCTCTTCAAAAGATAAAAAAAAAAAAAAATTACCTCGTCATGCATTTGAATACTTTTTGTTTTTTTGCGGTTGCTATGGACTTTGTGAAAGTTTTGCACTAAAAGTTAAGTTACTCAAGAGCCATCTGTAGACTTCTCAGTTTTAGACAATTGTCTCTACGCATAAATGAGCAAGCTGTCACTAAATCTTTGACTAAATTGTATTTATCTTCCAACAAACAAAAAACAAATAAGGAAAGCTCAGTACTCAGAAAGAAAGAAACTTCCCATATTCTCAAGTTAAATAAGCAAATTATCTGGAAAAATTAAGCATGCAAACATATTTGCATCTCTTGTTCATTAACATATTTAATAAACAATTTTCCAATTGAAGCTTTATCAGTTGTAGCCTTTGTTTTTTAACTTATTTGTGGATAAAGTGGGACAGTGGATGGATGTTTTGTACCTTCTTTAAAGTAACTTTCTTCATTTTCTGGTAGAGGAAAATGTGATTAGATGAGTCCAATGGATAACATCATCCATCTAGTTTGAACATGGGTCAACATGTCATAGGGCAGAAGAGTTGAGAGGCCAGACAGGAATTACAAACATAATCAATAAAAACAGGGTGTGATGATGCAATCAATGACTATCAAGGTTTTTTAAGGTCACTACTGCATGAAATTGTGTAGAAATATAACTTAAAGAAGCAGTGTTGCATAGAAAACAGACGTTTAATAAAATAAACACAATTAAAGTTATTTTAATTTTGCCTGTATTTTAACATTTCTTTTTAATTATGAATACAGATCTGAAAAGTGCATTGTGCTTTTTTTTATTCAGCCTCCTGTGAGACAAATCAACAGCAATTACAGCTTCAAGTCTTCGTTTCGCCAACAGTATGAAATTTGTAGAGTTGACTTGTAATCAGAAAGTTGTGGGTTCAACTCCAGTTCCTTCCTGTCACAAAGTTTATCGTGACACAGCAGGCAAATGTGACTCTAATCTGCTTTTTTTTGTCAGTACGTGACTTTTTATGGCGGTGTAACCCTTCCATATGTGGTATTAAATCGGATCCGTATCAAATTACTTTTAAAATGTCTGCCGTCTGAACGGTCATGTTGCATTTTATCTGACTCTTATGTCATTGATGTGAGAAATTCAGCATAATTCTGCACCAGGAGAAGCGTGTGATTAATTTAAAATGTTTAATGCATTAATATTATATAAATAAAATTAATCGTGTTACTTATTTTGACCTAAAAGCTTTTCTCTTGCAGAGGGTTTCTTAGTTCTAAGCAGTGCGTTTGGTGATCTTGTACTGCGTTCAGGAATGAAGAGTACAAAGAGTGAGAAGATGAGCTCTGCGGCAAATTTAACTTTAAAAAACATGGCGGTCAGAGCGGGCGGGTCACATAGAGAGGCTGTAGACCTCGATGCAACGCACCGAGTTTGAGTTCGGTTCTTTGTTCCTCTGCCGCATGTGTTTCCCCCTCTTCGTCCTGCCCCCTTCCACTTGGTCCACTTGTGCCCAAAAAAATCATTAAAACTCCCATAAATCATTGTGATGGACATGTAACCTACAATGAGTTATTCTTCAATCAAAGATCTAGATTACATTTGAAACAAAATTACTTTTGGTAAACCTTGAATATGAAAACCCGGAAAACTGAGATGTTTAATTTGAGTCAATAAAACATTCTTTGGAAAACGTGCATTTTTACATTTCATGCTTACGAGGTTAAGCATATAGTGATTAATCACAGCGGTAGAGTGTGATTAATCTTCTTGGTTCATTTTCTTTGATATTGATTTTAATCTCTTATTTATTTATTTTTATCCATCACAATTACTTGTTTTGCTTTTGTTTCCTGCCCTTTGAGATCTAAAGATGTAAAGGGAATTATAAATAAAATATATTTCTATTATTATTAAAATTTTAATCAATTGAAAGTGAGTCAGCTTTAATAAAATACACTTTTACATTAGATTTAAATCAGCCACATTAATACTATATTTCTCCTCTCCTTCTCTATATTGATGGTCTTTGCTTTCACAGGTGGATCGTTTCCCCTCCGTTGCTGTAACTTCTTTGCGGTTTTGCGTCTCTCTCCCTGCCTCCATCCCTGCACGTTTTCTCACACCAACCCCCACCTCCTCCTTTCTCAGGTGGATCAGCTGACCTTCCCGCTAACTGCACATGTATCTGCTACGCTGTAGCGACTTGCGTCTGATCAAACAGTCCTCCTCCTCTGTGTCGTCGCCTCACTCCGTCCCTCTCTCTCTCCCTCTCCTCCTCACCAGGTGGAGCAGCTAAGCGCCCAGCTGAAGGAGAAGGCGGATTGCTGCAGTGAGCTGCTGCTCGGCTCTGAGCAGCTGCGTCGTGAGTTGGGAGAGCGCGACGAGGAGATTGAAAAGCTGGAGAGCCGCATCCGCGAGCTGGAGCAGGCCCTGCTGGCCAGCACGGAGTCCCTGGAGAAGGTTAGGAGGAGGGGAAGAAGAAGGAGATGAAGGTTGAGTCTGAATGTTAGCGGTGGGTGTGTGTGTTTGTGTGAGAGGGAGAACAATGTGTGGGTGGGTCTACTTCAGCTGCTGTCGCCGAGTTAGAGGCTAGCAGTTGTTAAGATTGCCCCCCAGTGTCTGTTGATGGTTGTGGGAGGAGGAGTGAACCTAAAAGCAGCACAGATGATTAATTAGTTGTATTTTGCAGCAGCCAGCCTGCTGTTGTTCGATTCCTGCAGGAGGTTTTTCTTTTACGCCTTTCTGTGCATACCTTAAGTCTGCATTCACACCAGCCCTGCTTAGTCCGCTTTAATCAAACTCCAGTTCGTTTGTCTAGAAATTCTGGGTCGTTTGGGTTCGAGTATGAAATCGAACTCTCCAAAAACGTGAACTCTGCCAAACGTCTCGGTTCGAATGGCTATGTGGATGCCAAGTGGACTCGAAACCACTCACAGTGTTTCCCAAAGAAAACTTGTTAAGCCTGGTGGTAGGAGCACAAATTTTTTTAAATTGACAGGAAATTTGAAAATACGACTAAGTAAATATGTCTTATTGGAAGATATTATTAGCAGTGCCTAAACACCAACTGTGAAGTCTTAAAAAGGGCAAACAAAAAACAGTTGCTTCGGTCGGTTCATCCTAATTAAAGTGTTCAAAATTTAATTTCACTCTATTTGCTGAAGTTCTTAGTTTGTGGACCAGTAAAGATCGACAGTGGTTACAGAAACTGGTGTATAAAAAAAGCCCCTATAACGAATAAACAATTAATTCTTACCCTGGTGGGGGCTCAAGTCAAGCCGGGTGGCCCGCCAGGCTTATAAAGCCCTGGGTCAAAAAGCAGGAAGCGAATTGCAGTTCAGGGGACTCTGGGTAAATGCAACCAAAACAAACGTGTGCAGGAGAAGTGTCTCATGGTCTTTTAGACAAAAGAGAAATCCTACAGCCTGTAAATTCTGACGCTACTTCATTTTTGTTTACATTTTGTGAAAAAGAAAGTTGTGCTCCTGTCGTCTTCTGATGTTTTTGTGTCGTTTCCTTCAGTAGTTCTTAATGCAGCGCCACCACAGGTGAGGAGGGGAACAGGTTTTACAAAGGGTTTGGTTTGTTTGACACAATGCAGTGTGAAAGTGAACCGCAGGAGCTGAAAATGTAACATGTTGCGAGTACGGTTGCACTGATTGCAGTTTTCTGGTCGATCGCCAATATTTACCTACCAATTCCGATTTTGACCGAAACCAATTTTCTTTGTTGGAAATGATAATAAATATAGTAAAAAAAGTCGCTGAGTTGGCAACAGTGGGATTGACTTTTGTTAACTGTCAGTCAAACCTGTCTTATGGGAGAGAAAAGTGGCTGATTTTTAGACCTTTGCCAAGGTAGATAAAATCAGTGGATAAGATTGGCTGTACAACAACCCCTTGTTGCATCTTTGGTCCCCAATGAAGCCGAGTCTCCCTGAAAACAGCCGCTGAGCCGTGGCGTTTCTTTCACAGGTCGAACCAAAGAAGCAGCATGCATCCATCACTGAGACGAAACACTCCACACTGGAGACTCAGCTTCAGACGGAGAGAGAAGCTCTGGAGAGGAAAGAGAAAGAGGTGAGGGAGGAAACGGACAGAGTTATTAAACGTCTCAGATTAAATCCAGGAGAGAAAACAATCACATGGTGAGTCTTTTGTTTTATTAGGAAATATGTTAATCACTTAACATATTTTCATCATCTGGACGCCCATCCATTCATCCCTCTGTTTATCCATCCATCCATAACTATCCGCTGTTCTGCTCATCCATCCATCAGCTCATTCATCTATTTTTTTTCATCCATTCGTCCGTCTGGTTATCCATCTGTCCCTCCTCGTTAATGGATTCACAAAATCCTTTAGTTTATCCATCTATTCATCCATCCATTTGCTCATCCATCCATCCATCCATCCATCCATCTATCCATCCATTTGTGTATCCATCCATCCATTTGCTCATGCATCCATCCATTTGTATAGCCACCCATTTTTCCCTCCATCTGTCCATTTGCTCATCCATCCATCCATCTGCTCATCCATCCATCCATCCATTTGCTCATCCATCCATCCATCTTTCTGTGCTTCTCTTCATCTTCAAAGCCCAAATGTGGATGATGTCACCATAAATTTATTGTGAACTTTTATATCTATATTAGAAAAGAATGGCTTCATAAGCAACTGCGAACTCTGAGAATTAGAGCCTAGAACTCTAACTTGACCTTTTGCACAAAGGTCAACTGCCATAGCTGCTTCACATGGTAGCTCTGAGTCTTTTTCTTACATCTACTTATTCAGCCACACTTCATATGTTTTTCACAGTCGAGTTCAGGGACCGGTCCGATAATGAGCTCCGTGTTCGTCTTTTGATGTTCCTTCTGGCGCTCACTTCCTGTTTGATCTGCCGCCTCAGATCTGTAACCTGGAGGAGCAGCTGGAGCAGTTCAGGGAGGAGCTGGAGAACAAGAGCGAGGAGGTGCAGCAGCTCCACATGCAGCTGGAGATACAGAGGAAGGAGATCAGCAGCCAGCAGCAGTTCCTAGAAGTGAGGGACAGCATGCTCCAGGTGAGCACAATTACTCCTAGGAAGATGAAACATAAACATTTACAGTGCCCTGCAGAAGTGTTCATAATGAAATAACCACAAAATTCAACGAGGTTTATTGTGATTTTATAAGATTGTGAAGCTGGAGGTTGAATATCTGTTGAGTATCCTTGACATGAATGTGCATTGAGCTGAACCAATCTATTGGTTTAAATCAATCTATATTGAATAGATAAAGTCCTGTAGACTTGTTGTGCTTTAGGAAGATGAACCAAATAACTCTACAAATGCTGTAGAGGCAGGAATAATTCTGCAAGACATTTTTTTATGTATTTTGGACATTTTTAAAGCTCTAACACTTTACCTCTCAGTCTCTCCAGGAAGTTGGAATGTTCTTTTGTGATTGTTGCAACTTAAAATTACAGATTTCGCACCACATTTTTCAAAAAGGTTGCTCTTTTTTCAGCTTTATTTTCCAGAAAAGTTGTCTTTTTTGCATCATTAATGTTTGAAGTGCAAATTAAATTTTCAAGTAACCTTGATATAAGTAATACCAGGTCCTGTGAAATTGTCAAAGTGCAAAAGAAGAGTTCGGTAATAGTCATTCTAGTTAGTATGAACTGTAAACACTGTAAACTACAGTACATTTTGAAACGGTTCTGTCTGGAATAAAAAGTAATTGTTTCTGAGATATCCTGAAATAGGAAGTTAAATTAAAAGGTAAGACTTGCGGAAAATTTTTCTTTAAAATTGCAAGTCTGAGCAAAATTTGTGAATAAATGTACAGTAAAAGTTTTGATCTTAACTTTTTGGAGGGACTGACTGACTGACATAAATATAAACTCTGTAAGACACTGAAATAGCAGAAATTGGTTTGTTGTAAACTTTTTCAAGTTTAACATCTTGGTCAAATTTGCCTTGAAATTATTTCAGAAAACCTTTTTATTTTCTTGTTTATTTAAAACTGTGTTTTTACTTTGTACAACAAATTAAAAAGATGCCTTTTCCTTCTTTTCTAACTCTGTTTTTCATATCTTTAAGCTTTTTTGTCCCTGTTATTTTGCTTTGCAAAGCTTATCGCTGTGACATTTCCACAAGTTCCCAGTGCTCCCACAGAGAGACTTTGAGTGGATAATAACTTTGATGTGTTCATTAATAGTCGTTGCGTTATAACCTCTGACTCTTGAAGGTGATGGAGGAGAGGGACAGAGAAATAGCTCTTCTTAATGAACAGATCTCTAAGCATCAACACATGGAAACCGCCTTTGACAACAAGGTAACCAAACATGCGCATAGAAAGTAGAGCCAGTCTTATTTCATATGCGCATTGCTCTGTAGAAATGCATCTGTGTGTGTTTTTATTTTGCTCCCCATGCCTCCCTTTGTTTCATTCTCTTGGGTTTTGTTTTCTTGTTTGTTTCGGTGAGTAGATCCGTAGCAACGTCTTGTGTTTGGAGGTGGTTTGCTCTTGTGAGGTGGTTTTTATTCAACCTCTGAGTCCTTAATGTTTGAACTGATTCTAACAAATCTTTAGGGCTGCAACTAATAATTATTTTAGTAATTGATTAATCTGGCAATTAATTGTCTTAAGAAAAACGGCATATTCAACAAATTTTCATTCAACCCTTAATACAATTTTAGAAATATGTTAAAAACATGCAAATAAACACTTTATTGCCTAGAATGCAATAACATGGCATTTTTTAGTAAATCTGAGCAGGATGAAGGAGTTTTGGGCCAAACATGCAGGGTTTCCCCAGAAAAGTTGCTAAGCCCGGTGCTCGGGGCACTAGGGCTTAGCAGCCACTCATCCAGCCGGCCGCCATGTCTTTTAGGTTTAAAAATGTTTAAAGTTGACAGGAAATTTTAAAATATCACCTGATAGTTATGCGTTACTGGAAGATTAATACCGAAAAACCAACTATAAAGTCTTAAAAAGGCAATGATTAAAAAAACTAAAATAATTAAACAATTCTAAGCCTGGTGGGGGCACAAGTAAAGCCTGGTGGCCCGCCAGGCTTATTATGCACTGTGGGAAATACTGGCATATCTACAGACAAAGGTGTTTTTATCTTATGTTTTTGTACAGTTTTGGCTTAATTATTGCTATTTTCAGTATCAAACAATGGAGGAACTGCAAAGACACAAAATCTTACCAAGTATTTTGGTCTAGTTTCTACTGCAAATGTCTTTGTATACTTGGAGTAATACAAAGTAACTTTTCAGCGAGATATATGAGCTTGTTTTAAGTAAATAATTTCTACATTTTGGAGAAAAAGTACCAGTTCCATTGGCAGATCATGTCTAAGTGAAATAATCTGCCAGTAGAACTCGTACTTTTTTAAATCAATGTAAGGAAATTATTGGCTTAAAACAAGCCACTATTTTGTCTTAATTAAAATGTACTAAGATATTTACACTAGAAATTAGACCATAAATACTTGGTAATATTTTGAGTTATGCAGTGTTGAAACCTGTTTTACATTTTACACATCTGGACGGACGTTGCCAATGATCCCAGTACGAATACTAATGACTGCTGTCAGCAGAAAGACCAGAAACACAGTTTTATATCTCTTTTTTTTTAAGAAGAAAAAATCAGAATCTCCTTAAGGAAATCTGTATCGTTTTGTTCCTGATTTCGTCTTGTTGGTTAATAATTGTAACATTGTTCTTAAAAGATACAAAATAAATTCTGCATATGGAGGTCAACAACCACAAGTATGAAATCAAAATGTTGCAGTTGCATCTCTAAAGGTTTTAAATAAAAACAGCGAGGACCAAAGTTTGACTCAGAGGTTTAATCACGTTGTGGGACGTTCATGGTCTCATCAAATCTCAACACTCTGCTGTGATATTAATCTGTGTTTCTTCTTCTTTTCCCAGGAAATGGATGCAAAGGATGAGCTGATTAAAGAGCTGGAGTTCCAGGTAGAGTATCTGCGGAGTGAGCAGGACCGCCTGAAGACGGACAGAGAAGAAGAGGTGGACCAGCTGAACGCGGTCATAGAGAAACTCCAACAGGAACTGGCCAACATCGAGCAAAAGCAGCCAGAGGCGGCGGAGGAGGAGGAGGAGGTGAAAGAGGAGCTGGAGAGCGGGGGTTGTGTTGCAACCAAAGAGAAGTTTGATGAAATGAAGCAAAGGATGGACCAGGCCACCAAAGAGCTGGACACTCTGAGAGCAGAGCACAGCAAGCTGCTGGAGACGTACCTGCAGAGCGCAGACTCTAGGGCTTCTGCGCTCGGCATTGAGACGGAGAATCTGGGCGGCGCAGAAAGCGAGCTTGAAGAAGCTCTGAGAGAAAAAACTGCAGGTCTGTTGGTTCTGCAGGCTGAAGTTCATGCGCTGGAGCAGAGCGCCGCGTCCAGAGTGGAGGAGCTGGAGCTGCGAATCCGGGAGCTGGAGGCCCTGGTTGAGGAGAAGGACTCTGAGGTGGAACGCTGCCAGGTTCTCGTGGAGGAAACTCAAAGCCGTGCAGACGCTCTCCAGCAGAAGGTTTCCGCTCTGGAGGGAAATCTGAGGGAGAAAGTGGCTGAAGCTCTGGTTAGCCAGGCGACTCTGGAGGCCTTCCAGCAGCAGCACAGGACTGAAGCATCAAAAAAAGAAGCACAGAGCCGCCCCGCAGCCGCAGCCTACGAGTTCACCGACTTGGGCATCCCACAGATGGATTTCAGCAGCCCGGGTCCGGCCAGGCAGGCGCCAAGAGGGAAGGTGGCTCTGCTGACGCAGAAGCTTCGGGACCTGGAGGTCGGACTGAGCGGGATGCAGAAGGACCAGGAGCTGCAGAAGCAGCTGCTCTCCAGCTCCGAGGAGGAGGTGCAGGAGTACGAGAGGAGGCTGGCGGTTCTGATGGAGCTGCTCAGCGAGATGAAGGCCGGGCCGCAACAGAGAGCAGCGCCGTCTAACGAGGTGAGGAACCTGAGAGTTCAGCAGGAACCAGTGACATTAACATTTCATTTCCTTGAGTAACTTTTTTTTAAAAAGACTTACTTTAGGAGTAGTTTTACTTTCATTATGAAGGATTTCGACTTGTACTTTAGTAAAGTTTCTGGATTCTCCACCAACAGCATGAAAAACAAACATGTTTTAACCAGAAATTCACCAGACACAATAAGCAATAAATCAATTAATCACATGATAATTTAAAATGAGCAAAAACTGGATGATAAAACTCTTCAGTCTGGTGCTTTGGTCTCAACTAGCCCATTTTGTTTAGAATAGAAGAGATGAGAGCCATAAGAGATCGAGTTTATAAAATATACACACACCTAAAAGTGATGCAAGTGTGACTGAATATAAATAAATCAATCAATAAATAACAAGCATGGACATGCAGATATGTTCATCTAAAAATAATCTAAAAATAAGTGCAGGGGAAATTAGATTTAAGTTACTCAGAGTTGGGCATTGTGAAGGACGTTTCTGAAGGTGTGAAGGTTATTCATTTATTTTGAATATTTAAAATATCTTCCAGTTCCTGTTGTGTTAAAAGTTCATTACAATTTAGTGTTTATTGATCTTCAGAATGTCTTCTTGAGTTTTTATGCCATTGTTACCATTATGTTGCTTGAAAATGGTCTCAAAACAACAATGTAGTCGTTTATTGCAGTGTTATTGTCCAGCAAAAGAAAATTTTATTTTGCCTGATTTTGTTACATATTTGAATTATTGTCATTTTTGTCCTTTGAAAAACAAAAATTTCCACTTAACTTTATATTTTGGTTCCTTCTGATTATGTAATTTTTAAATAATTTCATTAGTTACTCAGTACTTGAGGAGACTTTTTACCAAATGCTTTTTTACTCTTATTTGAGTAAAACTTGTCGGTATTCCGCCTAATCAGCCTGATGTTTCCTCTGAGCTCCAAATCTGTGGATTTAAACATGTCAGCCTGTAGTGATTTGTTTGTTAAAAGTGGCCTCCTCTCCAGGCCCCCTCCTCTTCCTCCGCCGAGCAGCCGGGTGTG
The DNA here is from genome assembly GCA_903067095.1 of Girardinus metallicus. Lineage (NCBI taxonomy): Eukaryota > Metazoa > Chordata > Actinopteri > Cyprinodontiformes > Poeciliidae > Girardinus > Girardinus metallicus. The sequence continues at coordinate 14,095 of CAEGAE010074760.1, forward strand.
TCGGCGCTCCTTCGGGAGCTGCAGGAGGTCCGAGAGGAGGCGTCGGCCACCGAGGAGCAGCTGCAGAGCCTGCAGGACAGCTGCAGCAGACTCAAACAGGAGCTCCACGTACGTCCTGCAGCCGATGCCATCAGGGCCTGTCGCAGTGAATCAGTGAATTACAACAAAATCAGTCATTTCCATTTGCATGAGTTACTGTTTTTCGCTTTCTACAAAAAACTGTATGACAAAAGTCTTCAGTCTGGTGCTTCGAAGGACAGTTTTTGCTTACAGAAACTTTATAACTTATTTTATTTATCGTGTTGTTTTATCTTTCAGTTCCAGTGATAAAGTTTATTGATCTTTGAGAATGTTTTCTTGCATTATTATGCCATTATTGCGATTATTTTACTTGAAAATCGTCTAAAAACATTATCCTCCAGCAAAATTTGCTGGCCTAGACGCTCACCTGCAGTTTTTCTTAAAATTTCATGAGTTTTTTTTTTTTAAAGAAACTGATTTGAAAAAAAATTATTTTCCCAATTTCATTTTTTTTGTTACTTAAAAGAATTAGTGGTTTTTTTTGTCTTTAAAATACCAGAATTTCCACCTTACGTTATATTTTGGTCCGTCTGATGTTGTAATTTTTAAATATTAAATGATTGATAATTTGATTGGCTGCTCAGTACTTGAGTAGACTTTTTACCAAATACTTTTTTACTCAAATAATTTCTTGCACGTTTACTGTCGGCCTACTTTATCACACTGTCGGTCATTTATTACATTCATAAACCTGAACGTTTATTTCCAGGAGAAAACTGCGACTGTAGAGAGACTCCAGGACCAACTGGACACGGTAAGACACGGTAGAATTGGATTCCTCCCAGTTCACATTCGTCTGAACAGAAAGCGTAAAGTTTTACGTTTTCACTGCAGACGTCAACAGCTGCTGGTGAAGAGACGAAGACGTCTGAGCTTGAAGAGAGACTGGCTGAGGCTCAGACTGAGGCGGCGTCTGCCAAAGAGGAGCTGAGCAGCTGCAGGGAGAGTCTGGACAAACTGCAGGAGCTGCTGCAGGTAGACAGGAGCCCAGACTGGAACAGCAGATGAAATTATGAGAGTTTTTAGAATATAAAAAGTTAGTTAAGGCTTTTTACATGTTTAAAGTTCAATAATAAGATCAGTTTCCTGTGTTCTGATTATCTGACAGGGTGGAAGGTCAGCTTCCTTTTCAAGATAACAAAATTGACTTAAAAGCAGCTCCAAAGCTCAGACGTTCACACTTAATACAAATAACTCTGATAAACAAGCAACTTTCAGTGTATAGATTAAACAAATATCTGCTCTTTATGAAGGTGATTTAGCGATTATATGTAAAACCAAGTCTTGAAATAAGGACTCAACAAATAAATGTGTACCACTGTTTGTACATAATTTTATTATTGTTAAAATAATCTTGTGTATAATTTCATTATTTATTATTCTGTTGAGAAGGCTCAACTGATGACCAGTGGAAAAATTTAGAAAAATATTGACTTTGTTTATTTCAGTTTCCAGGATTGTGTATATTTGCTCCTTTATTCATTAATGTAAAGGATAAAAACTAGAATTTATTTTCAAAGATAAAGGTATTTTTCACCTTGATTTCTGGTTGAATTACCTTCATCTTATCATTTATTTGCCAAATCACAAGTTGAGTACAAAATTCTAACCACAAATATTTTTGTTTTTGAGTCACTGACAGAAAAATTACAACATGTTGGCCTATAGACAACTTTTACTCAACATTTTGAAGACAAATAGTAATAATTTACAAGAACCGATTAAATTATTCAAAGATCACAAATGGTCATTTAAAGAATCTGTAATATTTGTTTTTATTTTATGTCTTTTTACAGCTTAAAGCTTCATTCATTTTGCTGCTGGCACTTTTTCCACTAATAGATCCTTAAAAGAAAAACTAAATATGGATGAACTGATCAGTTGGAATTACAGTGGCAACTAACATATATTTTAGTCGTTCTATTGATTATTCTGGCAATCAATTAATCATGTAAAAAATTACATATTCTAAAGATTTTTTGTTTAAGCACTTAAGCCTGTTTTATACAATATTAGAAACAAATAAAGAAATGATTAAGTTCCATTTTTTTAAATTTAGTAAATCTGAACCGGGGGAAACTAAAACTTTGCTACTTTAGGAATTTTAGCTAAAACATATTTATATACTTTTTGTACAATTTTGTCATAGTTACTACTATGAATGTATGTTGTTGTTTTTTTTAAATGCCATTTTTTTTAGTCTGATTAATCAATTACTAAATTATTTTATGATTATTTCACTATTCGATTCATCTTGATTAATGTGGTGAATCGTTTCAGCCTTAGTTGGAACTTTAAGTTCACACTTTTCTCCTGTTTGATTTTAAACTTCAGGAGCGGGAAATGACCATCGCTCACCTTAAAGGAGAACTTTTCCAGGTGAGTTACTCGTGCTTTTGTTTTAATTATTGGCTCTGACTTCACGATCTCTGACTTCATTTTGAATATTTGACATCTTCAGGTAAAAGCTGCAGAGGACGGAGCGGACGTGACGGATCTCCTCCATGAACTCCAAGAGGCCAAAAGAGAATCAGCTTCCACCAAAGAAGAGCTGAACGTCTCTCTGGAGCATCAAGCGAAACTTCAAGAAGACCTACAAACTCACAAAATCTCCCTTTCTAAACTCAACGAGGAACTGCAGGAGACGAGAAGCAGAATGAACGCCACCAAAGAAGAGCTGACGAAATATCAGCAGCAAAATGAGAAGCTTCGAGACGAGATCCAAGGTCGCGAGGTTTTGCTTCCTGAGCTCAAACAGGAGCTGCAGGAGGCGAGGAAAGAAGAGAAAGTTTGTGAGGTTTCTGTTTCCGAGGAGATCCAGGATGCCACCAAAGAAGAGCTGAGTAAACATCAGCAGCGTAACGAGGAACTTCGTCGAGTGCAAGAAGTCTCGCTCTCCAAGGAGCTGCAGGAGATGAGCAGCAGCGTTGACGCCTCCAACGAAGAGCTCAGAGGCTACAGGCGGCAAAACGAGGAGCTCCTGGAAGAAATTTCAAGACTTAAAGCGGAGCTGCAGGAGATGAGGAGGACTGCGGTCGCCTCCAAAGAAGAGCAACATAACGAGGAAGACCATCAAGAAGTCAGAGTCCGTGAAGCCTTGCCTGACATGAGAGACGCAGACGCCACCAAAGAAGAGCTGGCTAAATATCAGCAGCAAAATGAGAAGCTTCAGGAGGAGATTCGAGGTCGTGAGGTTTTGCTTTCTGAGCTCAAAGAGGAGTTGAAGGAAGTGAGGAGGAATGCAGACGCCTCCAAACAAGAACTGACTAAATATCAGCAGCAAAACGAGGAACTTCAAGAAGAAGTCCGAATTCATGAGAGCTGTATCTCTGAGCTCAAAGAGGAGCAGCAGAAGATGAGGACTGTGGTCGCCTCCCAAGGAGAGCAGAGTAACGAGGACCTTCATCAAGAAGTCAGAGTTCGTGAAGCCTCGCCTGACATGAGGGATGCAGACGCCACCAAAGAAGAGCTGGCTAAATATCAGCAGCAAAATGAGAAGCTTCAGGAGGAGATTCGAGGTCGTGAGGTTTTGCTTTCTGAGCTCAAAGAAGAGCTGCAGCAGCTGAGGAAGAGCTCAGACGCCTCCAATCAAGAACTAGCTAAATATCAACAACGTAACGAGGAACTTCTTGAAGAAGTCAGAGTTTGTGAAGTCGCTCTCTCTGAGCTCAAAGAGGAGCTGCAGGAAATGAGAAGGACTGAATCCAAAGGAGAGCAAAATAACGAGGAACCTCATGAAGTCTCTGTTTCTGGAGAGTTACCAGACGCCACCAAAGAAGAACTGACTAAATATCAGCAGCATAACGAGAAGCTTCAAGAAGAGATTCAAACTCACAAAGTCTCCCTTTCTAAACTCAACGAGGAGCTGCAGGAAATGAGAAGCAAAATGGACACCAGAGAAGAAGAGCTCAAGAAATATCAGCAGCAAAATGAGAAGCTTCAGGAGGAGATTCGAGGTCGTGAGGTTTTGCTTTCTGAGCTCAAAGAGGAGTTGAAGGAAGTGAGGAGGAATGCAGACGCCTCCAAACAAGAACTGACTAAATATCAGCAGCAAAACGAGGAACTTCAAGAAGAAGTCCGAATTCATGAGAGCTGTATCTCTGAGCTCAAAGAGGAGCAGCAGAAGATGAGGACTGCGGTCGCCTCCCAAGGAGAGCAGAGTAACGAGGACCTTCATCAAGAAGTCAGAGTCCGTGATGAAGAGCTGCTAGAGATGAAGAGGAGCGCTGACGCCACCAAAGAAGAGATGACTAAATATCACAGTGAGAAGCTTCAAGAAGAGATTCAAGGTCGTGAAGAATCTCTGTCGAAGGTCAGAGAGGAGCTGCAGGCGATGAGAAGCAATATGGACGCCACCAACAAGGAGCTCAGATGCTCCAGGCAGCACAACGAGCAACTCCTGGAGGAGATATCAAAGCTTAAAGCGGAGCTGCAGGAGGCGCTAATGAGGGCATCAGAATCTGTTCCTCCGTCTCCTCAGCCGCCGTTCTCTGTCTCCTCAACGTCCACCGCTCAGCCCAAACGGAAAGGCGCCAAGCAGCCAGCCGTGAAGGGGGGCAGTGCCAAAGAAAAGCCGTCACTTTCCCGGAAAAACTCCGCCCCGCACAAGACGCCGAGCCCGCAGCCGCACAGCAGCTCGGATCAGCACCGTGACGCCACGACGGACTCCTTCACGCAAACCGAACCCCTCCAGATGAGCGACCTGAGCCAGTCGGCCGCCAAGGAGCAGATCGAGAAAGTGATCGGGGAGTTTCAGGAGAAGATCGCCCAGATGCAGGAGCTGCATGCGGCGGAGATCCTCGACATGGAGGCGCGCCACATCTCAGAGAGCGAGAACCTGCGCAGAGACACGCAAGCTCTGGAGGGCGAGTGCAAAAGTCTGAAGGCCGTCATCGACAAACTCTGCTCCTGTGAGGTGAGTCCGAGAAACAGGAAGGAGTTCACTCTGTTCACAACCTCTGAGCTTCCTATTTTGTCACGTTTTAACCTGTAAGAGTGACTGAAGTCCTCAAAAAGGCTTGAATTTCACTTTGGGTGTTTTCAAGGTTTTTAAAGTGCTTGATTTTTGCAGTAAGTCCTGGATATTGCTGCAAACTGCACAGTTTAAGAGTGAAACATAACATTTGATTAAAAACCTTAATTTGTAAAGTGTTGTTTATGGTTCAAGCCAGATATTTAGCATATTAAGCAAACGAAGAACCACACAGATTCTCATTAGATCTCCATAACGCTTTAAGCTTTTTTTTCTCTTTCAATGTTTTTCTGGTACAATTGCATCTTTAATTTGCTTTGATTTGAATACATCTTCCTAACTAAACAAAGACTCTCTGTCTAATCACAGAAGGGTTGATTGAAATAAAAACCCCTAAAATATTTTAGAATATTTGAAAATATTTTCTGTCATTTGTAATTTCTTTTTTAGAAAACACACAAAGAATTAAAAAAAAATTATTTTAACATTTGAATTTTTTTTTAAGAGGAAATGTAATTTTTTTTTTTTTTTAATAAAAAAAAATATTTTTAAAAAATATACAAAAATATTTTTGGAAAAATGTCAAATTAAATTTTGTTAATTAAAAGAAATGTTATTGTTTTTATTAGGCGCCTCCACTAAGACCAGACCGTCCTGCTTCGCAGTTCAAAGACGGCTACACCAGTGGTGAGAATCCTCACATTCAGCCCATAAACCACCATTAGTTTTCTGATGCTGCACCTCCTTATCCTTTAATTTAGCTCATTTTAGAGTCCCAGAGTTACTGTTCAGTGGAAATATCGTTAAATTTTGAGGATGTTTGTTTTTCTGTCTCGCAGACAGCAGCTCGGACTACAGCCAGAGGACCGGATTCGACGTCCCGAGTTTACAGCAGGAGTTCAGGTCGACTCCAGAAGGCGCCAGGAGAGAAGCGGACGATCCTCTGCCCGACCGGATCAAGGTAAAGGCATCCATCCTTCAGATGTGGGTGGCCGGTAAATAAATTACACTCTGCTGTGGTTGTGCTGTACGATATATTATTAGGGCAAGTCTAAGAAAAAAAAAATGCAGGAATAAAACCGGAGTAATGCGAGAATCAGGTCACAAAAATAACGTAAAAGCAGGAAAAAACAAGACAAATCGTCATGCCAGAAAAATTGCATGTCAAACGATTGTCTTATTATTTTTACTTTTTTTTAAATTTATTTATTTTAACCAGCACACTCAGTACAATATTGATGAAACATTGCACAAAAATAAAAATTCCAAAATTGCAATCCAGCAGTTTTAGCCCTTTTTTTGTTTTCCCCCCCAACAGAAAAGAAAAATTAAACACTATAACACAAAAAAAACAAAAAAACAACCCCTTACCCATCCCAGCTCAAAGTCAACCTGATGGAAAAGAAAAGAAAGAAAGAAATAAAGAAATATGTCAGTCATCCGATATGACTACCCATCACCTTCAGTTGGGCAAAACTTTTAAGTTTGAAAAATAGGAAAGATTATTTTTACTTTTATAAGATAAATAAATATTAGAAGGATAAATTAGTAATAAAAATAATTAAAAATGAGGAATACTAAGCATTTTGTGACGTTAAACTTTGTTTTACAAATAAGGAAATACTTTGTCTTTTATTATCCGCAGCAGGATTTTTAAACGATGGTGCAAACAATCACACACGACTGAAGTTGGAAGAAAACAAATCACAGATTTGACGAGTTGTTCACTGCAGATTAAAAAAACTTTTTTTTCTTGTAATTTTCTTCTTCTGCGTCTTAATTCTTATAATGTTATCACTTTAATCTGTTAGTTTGGCCCTAATACTCCCTCACAGAGTTTCATGCTTCCAAAAAGTGAGTTTTTATTCTGTTTGGGGTTTTGTGGCACGCAGACGTTGCTGCGTGAGGTTCACCAGGAAGGGATGCAGGTTCTGTCCCTGTCCGAGCTGCCCGAAGGAGAGCCGGGCGGCCAGTTCAACACGGACGGCTGGGCGAAGGAGAGAGACGCCCTGCTGGCGACGGTTCAGTCGCTCAAAAGCCTCATCACCCAGATGCAGACGCACAGCCAAGCACAGGTACAGGAAACATCAGAACGCAACATGACGAGGCTCAGCCAATCAGAGGCCGCAGTTTACAGGAAGAGGATTGGCTAAAAAACTTGTTTGTTTTAAAAGTAAAAGTTTGCATTTATATTTTGAGTCAAATCTGTCCATGCCTTTTTTAAAAGGGAAATTAAATATTATTGGAGGGCCACATTGTCGGTTTAAAAGTGCTAATTGATACAAATGGTGCAGCTCATGTTAAGACGGCTTTACTTCACTTGCGTTTCTGTCAGATTGATCTGTAAATAAACAACTAAACATTTTCAAACAACATAAAATATATCCATGCATTCCTTTACAACCCAGAGAGTCATTTTCACCTTGAGTCCAGATAAATAACACTAGTTTAGAGCCCGACCTTTTCAAAAAAGCAAAGACTAAGTTAACTAATTTTTGATTAATATCAAACAGGAAATGTGTTGACATTTTTAAAACATTGTGTCATTTCTTAGGTTTTAGGCTAAAGAAGTGTTCACACCCTTAGATCTCAGGTTAATACTTTGTTTTAACAACTTTTTGATTCAGTTTCAAGGCTTAAAAAGTCATTAAAGTTTTGTAAATACATCTTAGCGGTGCAGAAAAACATTTTACAACTAGAGGATGGACATATTTTCTTCTATTGGATCTTGATATGTGTGGGAAATTATGTAAAAAAAAAAAAAAAAAACTTACA
>CAEGAE010074761.1:0-11979 GCA_903067095.1 Girardinus metallicus
ACAGGACAAACAACCATGCACTCACACCTATGGACAATTTGGAGAGGCCAATCAACCTGACAGTCATGTTTTTGGACAGTGGGAGGAAGCCGGAGAACCCGGAGAGAACCCATGCATGCACAGGGAGAACATGCAAACTCCGTGCAGAAAGACCCCGGGCCGGGAATCAAACCCAGAACCTTCTTGCTGCAAGGCAACAGCTCTACCAACTGCGCCACTGTGCAGCTCTGTATGAGAAACATTATTTATATATTCACATATTAAGAAGCAGTGAAGCAGGTTTATATGGGTTATGAAAATGTGACTGAAATGCCAATCTGAAAAGAGTTAAGAGAAGGCAGACTAAGTTCCAGAGTAAATGTTTTTATGCGTTTGTTAAAACTGTCACCATGTAGTGTGTGAGACAGATAATCCGTGAAAAAAAAAAAAAAATCTAACTCTTCCCCCTGTGCTACTGTTGCCGTCTGCAGAAATTTAGCGCTCCCGGTCCAAAACAATCGGGAGCGTTTGGGGTCTTAGCGCTGTCAATCATCCTCATGTACGCTGTTCAATCTGCTAACAGTGGAGAAACAACTCACCGTTTATCCGCCGTCATCAGCCGCCATGCTAACTAGCATGATCATTCATGGTATGCTCTTCTGTGGAGAGCTAGCTGTGGCATACACAAACTTGATTGGCAGCGTTAAGACCTTCCTCCTGGTTCTGATTGGTTATTTCTGACTGAGCGGTGTATTTCTGCAGATGCCACTAGGAGATTTTTTTTTTCACACATTGTCTTTTGCCAAACTGTCACAATATAGTGACAGTTTTAACAAATATGTAAAAATAAATAAATAAAATAAAAGTTACAGATTTTGTCTTTAACGGGTTGGCTGGATTCTCACGAGAGATTAGTTCATCTGTAACGATTCACTTGAACCTGAAATCATATCACATGTTGAATAATAAATTCATCCTCAGACCAAACATCTGGTCAAACATGAGAAGCCAAACATCTGGTCAGACATTTACTGACTTTTAGTTTAATTAGTCAAACTGGGAGACAAATTTCTAGTTAACTACAACAGTCAGCACTCTGTAAGCTCTGAGTTCAGGTATTTTTCAATAAGCTTTTATTATTTTATTGTCAACTAATAAGCAGTTTCCCCTTGGGGATCTATAAAGTCAATCCTATTCCGCTACATCTACTACTACATACAGGAACTAACTACCAAAAATGGCTGCCTAATTTAGCTTTTTATTTATTTTTTATTTTTCTCTCCTTCATATTGCAGTTTGTTTACTCAAATTTATTTGTGAAGTACAAGAACAAAAATTGAATCACAGATAAATGACAAAAAAAAAATAAGAAAACATCTCTGAGATCTGATTAAAAGGAATGTTCACGATTCTGAATTGCTGCGCCTTGCTAGCAGCTCATGCCTATTTTACAGTAGCCCATTTTGAGTGTGGCAGCTACTGCGTCCGGTTACCATGGATACATATGTGTCGACCCTGTCTGTTACCCCGTTGGTGAAAGAGTCTCTGTTTAGTTGTCAACACGCTCAGTGTGAATGTAACTTTGCTCAGCGAACCCAGACACCATTTCCAATCTCGGGCTGTCTGCGCCAAGCCGCTGCCTTTAATCTGATCTGGAGTCTGGTTCAGCGCTCACTGAAGCTCTGTTGTCTCCGCTGCAGATAGACCAACTTACCTGCTCTTTGAAGTCCTGTCTACTGTCTGAGTTATTATTGGAGGGAGTTTCTGCAGGGTTGCCTGCCACAGTGATTTATGTCCAAGAAGATTCGGCCCAACGCAACCTGTTGACACGCTGTAGATTTAAGATTTAGATCTGGCAGCGGCGAGGCAAAGCAGATAAGTTTACTTATCTAATGGCATTCATAAGTGAAGTGATCTTTTATAAGTAATCTCTCAGTTTATTAGTCAGAATCTTTGATCAAAAGCTGCTGTAATTAAAATATGTTTTCAGTCCTGATTTAAAGAAGCACGCAGTTTCTTCACATCTCAGTTTTTTTTTTTTTGTTTGGACAGTAAAAGTGCATTCACACCAGCCCTGTTTAGTCCGCTTTAATCCAGCTCTAGTTCATTTGCAGAGGAAGTCTGGTTCGTTTGAAGAGGTGTGAATGCTCAATAGAATTCAGATGTGGTCCAGAAAAGTGTACTCTGGTCCGCCTAAAAATCGAGGTCTCCATTTGGTTGAAGTGAACTCTGGCACGGTTTGAATCCTTATGTGGATGCCAAGCGAGACAAAGACCGCTCCAAAAGCAGGAAGTGGACTAAAGCGCATAGCATTCTGGGTAAGAACAACTTAAACAAATGCCTAAAGCTAGTGATAGCAAGAAGAATGGCTCGTCATCTTTCACCAAAGACGACAGAGAAATCCTACAGCCTCTAAAATCTGACGGCACTCCATTTTTGTTTACATTTCATGAAGAATAAAGTTGTGCTCATGTCTTTTTTTTTTTAGAGGTTTTTATGTTTTCTTTAGTGGTTCTTGGTGCAGCGCCACCACAGGCGAGGAGGGAGAACAGCTTTTTCAAAGGGTTTCAATTGGTTGACAGTGCAGTGTGAAAGCACAGAAGCTGAAAATGTAACATATGTCACAATTTTGGTCTCCAACTGAACTGAGTTGTGAAAACAGGTATGAAAACTACCTAACAGAAGTTAACACTAGCTACATTTCCATTGACCACATGAGTGAGCATTATTTGCTCACTTAATGACAAATAAATTTGTGTAATGGCAAGGAAGCACGCCAATTTTGAGTTTTTTGATAAAATGCTTTGGCGTTTCGATCAGGTTGTTTCTTTTTGGCCGTATCAAAATTGGTTTTTCGTATAATAAACAAACGGATGTTGTCACAGGTGCAAATCTCAAAGAAGATTTCAGGAAGTAGTTGGAGGATGATGGCACAGGATGTTTTCTAATGACTTATTGCGTGAACAAACTTCATGACGTGTGATTTTAATCGTGTTTCTTATTCAATTTAAACGCCGCATTTGTGAAGTCGTGCTGTTTCAACATTAGAGGAATATTGACAAAGTTTTGCGCACATTCGTAATGAAATGGCAGCTAATAGGACAGCTAAGCCTGAGAGCTACATTAAACATTACTGTACACAACACACATAAGAAAACATCCCCAGACCCTGCTCGCTATAGAAATCCTAACGTTTTGCCTCAGTGTGAAATGTCTTTATATGAGAGCCAAGACAATCTGGCTCCACATGCTAACAAGTCTACAAATGTTGTCAGCTCAAACCTGTGTCCCTTCGATAATTAGCGACACATCTTCTAACATTCACAGCCTACTGCACCAGTGGAGCCGGGGCTCATGGCTGCCTGTGCCAGAGTAGGACACAGAAGTTGGCTCATTTTGCTTTCAAATGGATCTAACAAGGTCCACTGGGATCAGGCCAGCACAGCAATTGATGTCAGTTTAGAATAGTTAAGGAGCGCTGATGATGCTCACAGGAACGTCCCAGCGGCCCAGTGTTTTTTGTTTTTTTTTTGTTTGTTTTGTTTTGGTTTTTTTCCACACTGGATCACATCGAAGCAGAAATGGACTTCATGGATCCATCAGCATTCTCGTCGCCTGTTAAATGAAAACGGCTTTTAATAGATTTGTGTCGTTAACACTTTATCTGCTGACACGGTAACAGTTAAGACTCCAGGAGAGATTGTTTTGGCCATCTTCAGAGTATCTAGAGTAACAGGTGAAGCCATCTTACTGACCCACAGGTTTGACTGGAGTCGCCCTGCTACGTCTAGTCAAAACGCCGTGATTAAATCTTGCCTCGCCGCAGCTCGTTAGGCGTGTTGCAGCCTTGCATGCAGTCACGCATGCATGCGAGATGCGATGTTGCAGAGCGGTTCCTTGAAGTCGCAGTCCTCGGGGTACTCGCAGGCATGAACCTGCTTTTTGTCAGATCACTGAGCTCATTGTTAGGGAAATAGGTCAGCAGCAAAGTTTCATTCAACTCACCTCACGGAGGGCGGTGCTGCCTGGGAGGCAGTGGGGATGGAGAAAACATCTCTGAATGGCAAAACAGCAGCCATTAAAACTTCCTGCTGCTCTGCCGGCCTGCAGGTTGGAGCGCTCAGCTAAATCTAAACCTTATAGCTGTCAGATGAGCTTCTAGTTGAGGTTCATCACTGAAAAAGTGTGGCTTAGCTTCAAGTTGTTTGTGTAAAACGCACGTTTTGTCACGCTTGCACGTTACGAGACAAAAATAACTTTAAAAAGATAAATAAAATGCAGTGTTTAGACTATGATGTCAATCAACCTGGAGCTAAGAGATAAACTGATAGCTCTTTGACTGCAAATGTTTGTGATAACTAGCATTTATTCTGATATATTTGTGAACTGATGGCTAGACAGTTTCTATTTTTCTGGCAGAGCTAAATGTATGCCATCTTTGGTTACAGCAGGCCCACAGCATCACACTACTACCACCATGTTTTTTGTATGTATGATATTTTTCTGTCTCATTTTTACACCAGATGCAGTGGGACGTTATTGGAAGGTTTTGTTTTACTGGTTTACAGTTTTCTCACAGGTGGTCGGCGTCATCAAGATGTTTTCAGCAAATGTGAGACGGGCCTTTTCTTTATTGTTGGTTTTCACCTTGTATCTCTACCATGGATGTTATTTTCACCCACTCACTTTCTTGTTGTTGGAAATGAAGCTAGTGAGGCCTGCAGTGCTTTAGATGTCGTTCTTGGTATCGTTGTGACGTTTTGTGAGTCATCGAAGGACCGTTGGAGTCATTTTGACTGATCCGTCTCTGTTGCATATTTTCTCCATTTGTGGGTAATGGCTGTTTTGCTGTAGACTTAACATCCAGAAACCACATGCTGCATTCTTGTTGGTTGTGCAGGAGGCTCCACTTCTGCTTCCCAATGATGTACGGTTGCATAATTGCTGTAATCATCTTTCTGATTTTAAACATTCTTCTACCGTCACTCCTACTTTTTATTCTATACACAAACTCGTCATGTGACAACAGGTTCATCATAAAGTATGCAGATGATTCTGTTACTGTCAGTCTGCTTGAGGTGAATGAAAGCCGTCTCACCACTGCGATAATTGATTTTTAGGAGGAAACCTCACAAACCACTTTAATCAAAGGTTAAGCCATTGAGAGGCTGCAGCCTTACAAATATCTTGGGACTGTTTTAAATGGAAAAATTGAACTGTGAAGCTAGCTACGACGCTGTGTGCAAAAAGGACCATCTGTTGAAGGAGACTCTGCCCTTTTACATCAGGCAGGTTCGGCGGACAGCCTTTTCTGTTTTAAAACGCAACGTTCCTCCTCTTCACAGGCACTTTCAGCGTCGTCCCTCCGGAGGGAGAGTTTCTAAATGTTGAACGAGACGTTTTAAAAACAGCTCTGTTCCCACTGCTATTACTGACAATGAATAATCTGAAATGACGCCATTGCTGTTCTCAATGGATTTAAATGGACTTTATTTATATTTTAACTTGTAAGTCTTACTCTCCCCTTCTGTGATGTTAATCGCTGTGAGCACTTTGAGCAATATTACATGCAAACAGTACAGGTTATGTTTTTCCCTATTATTTTTTACAATGTGTTTTTGGATATGTATATAAAAGAATGTGGTACATGGAGAAAATGTCTTGTTATTTGTTAGATAATCTGGCAGAGGAACAAGTGCTTTTTCATCAACATTACGGAGTTATTGAGTTAAAACTACCTCCTATTTGCTACTGAAAGGTTACTTGTAAGTTTTGTCTTATTTCAATTGTGCTAAAATATTTTCACTGGAAGCTAAACCAAAAATAGTTGGTAAGATTCTGTGTTTCTGCAGTGTACTGGTTGAGACGGATGCATGAAGAGCCCAACTTTGTGCTATATCTTGGTGTGAGAAACCAAGGGGTCTAGTGGACCAGGGAGCCAACACAGTATCAGGCAAGTGATCATAATGTTATGCCTGGTTTCTATAAAAGTTGCTTAAAATAAAAGAGGAAGTCTACAAGTGAAAGAAAAACAGTATTGTATAGTAGAAATACACCGCTCAGTCAGAAACAACCAATCAGAACCAGGAGGAGGGTCTTACTCTGCCAATCAAGTTTGGCTATAGTAGTTTTGGTTTTCATTATTGTTTAGTTTTATTTCATTGTTACTTTTTGTCTAATTCAGTTAGTTTTAGTTATGTTTGGATATTCTTATCAGTTATTAATTAAAATTGGTTTAGTTTTACTTTAGCTTTTTTTAGCTCGAGAAGTAGTTTTACATTTTTCATACTGTTGTTAATTTTTAGGAGCAGAATTCAAAAAGGTCAACATATTATCATAAATGCATCAGCTGGATAATGAATAATCAACAGAAGATATCATTTTCTTTAAAGAAAAAAATATTCAATTATTGTTGAACAACCAACTGACTCTGGTGTTTTCTCCCTGCTCCTGCTGTCGCCATTTTTTGGACTCGGATTTGCGCCACCAAGAAAATGGAGTACCGTAATTTGCCGACAGCTGACGTAAACGGGAATCAATTTCACATCAGTTTGAAGGGCTAATAAATACATTCATAGACACGAAAACGAACAATATATCTATAATTTCCATTCGTTTTCATGAGTGAACGACATACTTCCAGTTAGTTTTCGTTTTCCCCTATTAATTACCATTTTTTATTTATTTGAGCTAACTAAAAATGTTTACTCAAGCTCAGTTCCGGTTATTCCGTTAGTTTTAATAACCTGTTATAAACCAGATTAGCTGCAGGACGTTGCTATTCCCTCAGCGCCTCTCAAAACACGCAGCTATGCTGCTGCTGCTGTTGATTTCACAGAAAAGCTAGCAGCTAGCAGGGTGAACGCTCCTCCTTCCCCCTCGGCAGCACAGGAAGCCCCGGTGTTTCTCCGTGGCTGACGGTAGCAGGCCGTGCATGTCTGCCAACGTGAGCGCGTTGGAAGTAGACGAGCGTGAAGGAAGGCGGCTCAGCCGACTCTCTCTGAATAATTACAGTCAGCTTTGAAGAAGGCCGCCGCCGCTGCTGCTGCTGCTGGGGCTTAGCTGTGTCTCTCCGTGTTGCCTCGACTCCTAAGTGCACCATCTGCTTTTGCATTGAGTCTGGCTGTACTGTGACACTCCGTCTGAGCGAACTCGTGTGCTCCTGCTCCCACTCAGCAGGCCACGCTGCAGCTAGCAGATGCCTTTTTCTCAGCCTTTGATTTATTACTGTAGCGATGCCGCGTTCCCGCGGAAAGCTTGAGCGCATACAGCGCGCCGCGAGTGTTGCTGGTAAAATATTAATATTCGACTGCTGCTCGCTATTGCAACAAAGACCTATTAAACCTCAATTACATATCATTTGAATCTCCACGGGGTGTGTGTGTGAGAGAGAGAGATTTCTCTTTTAAGCTAAACAAAACAAAAATTGCTCTCTGTGAGATTGCATTGAGAAAAATCTTTGTTTTTTCGTAGGGTGAAGTTAATTACCGAGTTGTAAAGAAAACGGCAGAACATTACTGCGAAGGCCTTCTGTTCCCCCTGCTCTCTGCAGGGAAGTTGGAAGGCGTCCATGCGAACCTGCCGACTGGAGCCGAGAGTCAGAGGAGAGGCGGCTCCTCCTTTAGAGAGGACAGGGGAGGCATCTGTTGGATCCTTGTTGCTTTGTTGGCTGCTCAGGAATACACTTGTGACACATTACTAGCTTAACCAACCATTCGGCTGTTCGATGTGTGGAAAAGAAAAATGCAGATCAGCTTTCATAATATCAGAAGATGAATATCAAACGTTAACCAAGCCTCATGTAGTTTATAGTGGTGGAATCATGCGCTCTACACCAAAATCATGTTGCCAAAAAATGAGCCTTTTACATGTGTGTATCAGTGAGAAGTTCATCTTCGTTAAATCAAAACACCAAACTGGAGTGTTTATTTCTTATTATTTTAAACTTCAGCATGATGATTATGGATTACAGTTAAAAGAGCAGTATTATTTAAAAATGGCTTTTTTGAGCTTTACATCATAATGTTATTCCCTCATCAAAGTGTTGCCTTGATTTTTTTTTTTTTTCATGCAGGTTTGAGAAATCCTTTCATCTCCCATAGCAACACTTCAGCTGGGTGGACCTAGCTCCGCCTTCAAGACACAGCTCCTCCTTTGAGATGCGCTTCCAAGCTTCCACCACACAGAGCATCCCTTCCCCACGACTCCCCCACTCAGCTCCTTCAGACTAGCCACCAGCAATTGGCAAACACCTGGTGGAACTGCGCGTCTGCTGAGCTCATTATAGGACCTACTTCTCAAAGCAACGGTGGTAAAGGACATTTTTAAAGGGTTAATAGAGGAGCCATGTTGTGATGACTTCCTGAAGGAGGAGTTTCAGAAAGAGCAGGAGCTTTTAATGAGACAGAGGCCCAATTTTAAGGTGTTAAGTTACAAAGTCAAATTTCTGTTAAGTCATATTTGGTATATATAGAATTTTTATAACAACTTTAGGTGCTGTATAAATTATACTATATGGTTGGAAAACACTTAATACCCCTTTAATGAAAACCCCCAAATCCAGTCTCAGAATTTGAAAAATACACGCCAATGTTTAGTACAGGAATGTTACTCTACAGAAAAATCTGACCATATCCGCTCAATGCTTTTACATGAATTACTGCGTCAATGCATCGTGGCATGGAGGCGATGAGCCTGTGGGTCTTAGTGAGGCGAAAAAGAAGCCCACATTGCTTTAATAGTGGCTTTCGGGTGTCTCATCTTCCTCTTCATCGTGTCTCTACTGGGTTCAGGTCAGACCGGTTTGCTCTTCAAACCAGCGTTTGGTACTTTTAGAAATGTGAGCTTTTGCCAAGTCCTGCTGGGAAGTGAAATCAGCATTTCCTTGAAGCTTGTGAGAAGAGGGCAGCATGAAGGGCTGAGATTTCCTGCTGAACCACTGCTCTGATGAAACACAAATCCTCACTAATGTTCAGCCGTTAGGCGGCTCCTCAACGACTCTCTGCATCTCCACCGTTACTCCAGACTCAATCACAAAGTCCTTTACCCATCTTTTGACCTTTGAGCTTCACTGCAAAGACACATAATCTTGCTAAGTGTTTTTGGTCTCGTTTCTAGTGCAAATATCTTAGTACACATAAAATAAGGCAAAACTATTTATAAAACGAAAGAATGTGCAATCCTTTTATAGTTCTAGGGTTTTCCTGTTTTGGTATGTGTGCCACGGTTTGGCCAGTAACTTCACTCATCGTTCTTATCACCGTGCTTACAGCCAAGTCTTGTGAAGAGACGACTTTAACACTGAACTTTCTTCCCTGAACTCTTTGTGACAATCCAGAAATTTGACACAGTGGTCACAGCTTAAAAGTCCAGAAAGAGAAATGAGGGAATGGACCAATAATTGGCTCTATTGCTGTTTAATTTTTAAACAACAATCGTACGAAAGAACTAGAATTGATAGTGGAAATAACAATCCTACTCTGTTTATATGTTATAAAACCTCTCTATGCACATAAACACTTCATGGTTCCCATCTACAGGGTATAATCAAATTCTGCTGTAAACCTCTTAACAACTACATTTTTTTTTTACCCGTTTGCTGTGTCTTCTGTTCTTGATTCCGCTGTTTTTGTTCCCCAACAGATCTCTATTTGCTCGTTAGGGTAAGAAGTTAGCTTTGGCTGTATTTTATTAAAAGGTAGCAAATTAATGGGGGCAAAATACAAAGGAAACTTTTAAAATGGTTAAAAAAAAAATAAAATATTTGATCTATCTCATAAAGTCTCCCGGAAACACAATGGCTAAACGTTGCAACGATTAGAGAGCATTGCAACTTTTGTGACAATTTCAGGATCCTACTTTACAGCAGACGAATATTTTTTGCTCCATTTTCCAGCAAAAGGAAAGCGAGGAGCAGACTTGCTGCCCCAGGATGTTGGCCTGGCTCGCCCGTGTTTGCAGAGAGGCTCGGCCGTGAATGCTGGGGACATATGCTCTGCCCGGCTCAACCATATGCCCCTTCTGCTGCTGCTGTTCTCCAACAAACTGCATCGCTTTAGCACAACAAGTCTGATTCTGGCACGCCTGCGTCAAGCAGCATTAATGCCGAGATAGTGAGGGTAAACAGAAAAAAATATATGTAGAAAGAGACAAAAACATCACCATAAAGCAGAATTAACACAATGCCATGGGGGAATCAAAAACGCCCAGACTAAAATCTTCGGAGCGTGACAGTCATTACGGCTGTGAGCTTATTTTTCTGTAATTCAACATGATTTCTTTTTTGGACTTGTTGCATCAGGAACGTCGAATTTGTTCCTTCCAGCTTTGATTTCTGACAACATCCTGAAATCTCAAGAAAAGCCTCACCGGGATGCGGCGTGTCCCTACAGCGGTTGCATTATTCAGAGCGCATGGATTAGCTTTAGCTTTTCGTCTCCAGAGAACCGGACAGCAGAGTAGCTGTTGCTCAATTTTAATACGCACACGCACACACACAAAAAGTGTAAATCCTGATTAAAGAGCGATCCAGTGACTGCAGTGCATCAATGTAACAAATGTCGACTCTAGCTGGACTGTGTTATAGACATATTGGTAGAAATGCCTATTTATTCAGCCTAAAAATAGATGGAAACCGCGGGCAACCGTATCAGTCCCCTCATATTGTGTATTTGGCGCATACAAACCGGGCCGACATGGAAAGCTGAATATTTTCCATCTCAATGGTAAACATTCACATCCCACTATCATGTAAAGCTGTTTGCTATCAAATGCAGCCCTGAAATTGAGTATGCATGAGCACAGCACGGACTGCCAAACACTTGGCAGCAAATCCTTTTCATATTCTAAAGGGATGCCATTCCGTGAGGGTCCCACGAGCCCCCGCTACTCCCCCTACCCGCGTCTCCCTGGTTTGTTTCCTGCTGGATTCAAGTTCCGGGGGTTTGGGAGGAAGGGGGCGGTGGATGCTTCCTCAGGGTGTCCGTGTCGCCGCAGCCAGTAGGGGGCACTGTGACTTTACAGCAAAAGGCAGCGCCTGTTGCTCTCTCCACCTGCAGTGTCTGAGTTTTTAGCCGGTCTGCCTCGGCTACATCATATCTGTCTTCCCTCAGAAGCTTTCACGGCGGGGAGAAAATCACTGTGTTTGCCGATGATAATGCAATTAATTAAAGAGACAATCGTTTTTGGCCCCGCACGTCTAAATCTGAATGGAACTCGCGACATATTGCGGCGTGTTGGACATTTTCTGCTTCCAGTCATCAACAACAAACTTACTCCCCCCGCCCCTTCTCCCAATAACTGACCACAACAATGCAAATCACGTATTTATATTAATTTTTGATATTTGGGGAGCGGCATAATAACAAGGAAGGCGGAGACAGAGATGCACGCGCACCCCTGCTATCTTTCTGCTAGCTAGCTGCATCTCGAATGTTATGTATGTTTTTTCCTCGTTCAGGTCGATGAAAGGGCTTTCTGTGTGTGTGTGTGTGTGTGTGTGTGTGTGTGTAGATGAACTTCTGCTCCTCTGATGTTGTTCGGGTGGAGTTAGGAGGCCATGTTCTTACTGAGAACGGGCGAATACAGGAGCAAGACATGTTGAGAGTTTTAACTAAAGGCAGCAGCTGAGTGAGAGAATGAGGGGAGACAGCCCGGTCCCAGATATGCTGTAACCCCCCTCCCCCCACCCACCCCGTCCGCCGCCGTCACTGCGCTCTCTGTGCTCGTGTACCAGCCGTATCGCATGACAATGCACGTCACATGTGGTTACAATGCAGGATTACGGGTGTCTTGCGACGACACGCGCTCATTGTGCGATGCGGCCAGAGGCGCGAGAGCCAGTCAGTCAGCATTACCGGCCGGCTCTCTGATGTCAGAGGAGGAGAGAGGGAGAACAAGAGGAGAGGGGGGGGGGGGGGGGGGGGGGGGGGGGGGGGGGGGGGGGGGGGGGGGGGGGGGGGGGGTGGGAGAGGGGAGGCCGCCACCTAGCGAGTTGAAAAG